>JAJEJO010049872.1:1332607-1501536 GCA_020662805.1 Glaucomys volans
AATCTAGCTATTGTGAATTGAGCAGCTATGAACATTGATGTGGCTGCATCACTGAGGCAATCTGATTTTAAGTCCTTTGGGTATAGGCCAAGGAGTGGGATAGCTGGGTCAAATGGTGGATCCATTCCAAGTTTTCTAAGGAATCTCCACACTGCTTTCCAGAGTGGCTGCACCAACTTGCACTCCCACCAGCAATGTATGAGTGTACCCTTTTCCCCACATCCTCGCCAACACCTGTTGTTGCCTGTGTTCTTGATAAAAGACATTCTAATTGGGGTAAGCTGAAATCTTAAGGTGGTTTTGATTTGCATTTCTCTTATAACGAGGGATGTTGAACATTTTTTTCATAAATCTGTTGATTGCTTGTAGATCTTCCTCTGTAAAGTGTCTGTTCATTTCCTTGGCCCATTTATTGATTGGGTTATTAGTGTTCTTGGTGTAAAGATATTTGAGTACTTGGTGGATTCTGGAGATTAGTGCTCTATCTGAAGTGTGTGTGGCAAAGATTTTCTCCCACTCTGAAGGCTCTCTCTTCACATTACTGATTGTTTCCTTTGCTGAGAAAAAGCTTTTTAGTTTGACTCTATCCCAATCATTGATTCGTGCTTTTATTTCTTGCGCTTTGGGAGTCATGTTAAGGAAATCTGGTCCTAGGACAACATGATGAAGATTGGGAGCTATTTTCTTTCTATTAGGTGCAGAGTCTCTGGTCTGATTTCTAGGTCCTTGATCCACTTTGAGTTGAGTTTTGTACAGGGTGAGAGATATGGGTTTAGTTTCATTTTGTTGCATATGGATTTCCAGTTTTCCCAGCACCATTTGTTGAAGAGGCTGTCTTTTCTCCATTGCATGTTTTTGGCTCCTTTGTCAAGTATGAGATACCTGTATTTATTTGGGTTTGTCTCTGTGTCCTCTATTCTGTACCATTGATCTACCTGTCTATTTTGGTACCAATACCATGCTGTTTTTGTTACTATTGCTCTGTAGTATAGTTGGAGGTCTGGTATTGTGAAACCCCCTGCTTCGCTCTTCTTGCTAAGGATTGCTTTAGCAATTCTGGGTCTCTTATTCCTCCAAATGAATTTCATGATTGCTTGCTCTATTTCTATGAGGTCCGTCATTGGGATTTTAATTGGAATTGCATTGAATTTGTATAGCATTTTTGGAAGTATGGCCATTTTGACAATATTAATTCTGCCTATCCAAGAACATGGGAGATCTTTCCATCTTCTCAGATGCTCTTTAACTTCTTTCTTTAGTTTCTTTAGTTCTCAGTGTAGAGGTCTTTCACATCTTTTGTTAGATTGATTCCCAAGTATTTTATTTTTTTTTGAGGTTAATGTGAATGGGGTAGTTTTCCTAGGTTGGTTCAACATCCGGAAATCAATAAACGTAATTCACCACATCAACAGACTTAAAGTCAAGAACAACATGATTATTTCAATAGATGCAGAGAAAGCATTTGATAAAATACAGCACCCCTTCATGCTCAAAACACTAGAAAAAATAGGGATAGTGGGGACATTCCTTAATATTGTAAAGGCTATCTATGCTAAGCCCACAGCTAACATCATTCTAAATGGAGAAAAATTGAAAGCATTCCCCCTGAGAACTGGAGCAAGGCAGGGATGCCCTCTTTCGCCACTACTATTCAACATTGTTCTTGAAACTCTAGCCAGAGCAATTAGACAGACCAAAGAAATTAGAGGAATACGAATAGGAAAAGAAGAGATCAAACTATCCCTATTTGCTGATGACATGATTCTCTATTTAGAAGATCCTAAGAATTCCACCAGAAAACTTCTGGAACTCATTAATGAATTCAGTAAAGTAGCAGGATATAAAATTAATGCTCATAAATCTAATGCATTTTTATTCGTAAGTGAAGCTGTCCATTCTTTATCTGATATTTGCTTAACCTTCAGAGGTATAGCCATATTCTGATATCAGAAGATCCAGTTTGGGGCAGGGGTTTGTTGTTTGCAGGAGTGCTGGTTACTGGGAGATTGTACTCAAACACAAAAATTACTTTTTTCCCCTTGTGACGTCTTGTATTGGGGCCAGTGGTTATTTTACATACTTTTTACTATACTGACCTCGTCTTAAATTTTCTTTTGTTGTTTTGTTTTGTTTTCTTTTTGTTTCTGTGAAGCTGGGGATTGACCACAGTGCTAGACAAGCACTCTATTACTAAGATACACCTCCCCCAATGCTTTATTCTGATATCATCTTAACATTTGAACTAAAGTTGTTGAAAAAGACTCACTGTACTACTGTCTGGAAGTTCAGGGAACATGGGGGCCAGGTAGTAACTGCTGTTCCTGATTTCCTACCTGCTATCCCAACCTCACCTTCTAAGCCACATTTCTGCAGGCTTCAAGAAGTGTTCTTTAAGTGAATGGGAAGGAATAAAGAAAGGAAGGTAGGACAGGAGAAAAGGAAGGAAAGAAGGAAGGAAGAAGAAAGAAAGAAATGCAGAAGAGTAATGCTGCAGGAGAAGAAAGGAAAGGAATAGCTGCAGCTGGGGATAGAGGAACAGAAAACATTTTACTAAAATGATGATATTTCATTTCACGCTTGAAGAATGGATAACAATTAAGTAGAAGAACGAGCTTTCTAGAAAAATCAAAGAAAGTACCTTGTGAAGACGGTGGCATTGCTTAGAGAAAGATGGAAAGTCTGGTGTGATTGGAGAGTGGAGTAGGAGATCAAAGGAAGAGTAAGAAAGAAGGTAGAGGATGCAGGAAATGGAGCCAGGCTGGGGTCAGAGTGTGTACCATTTACAGAGTTGGACTTTATGCACAG
Source organism: Glaucomys volans (assembly GCA_020662805.1). Taxonomy (NCBI): domain Eukaryota; kingdom Metazoa; phylum Chordata; class Mammalia; order Rodentia; family Sciuridae; genus Glaucomys; species Glaucomys volans. Next base: position 1,335,413 of record JAJEJO010049872.1, read on the forward strand.
TAATAATACAGAAAATGGACATGCTGATAACTGTAGAAAAACCTTACTGAGGAAGCCTTCATTTAGTTAGGGATTATTTTTATTAACAAAGTGAAGTGGCATTGGGTCAACCAAGAATGAACGTGGCGCTTCTTCATGAATTATGTTCAGGAAAATAAAGGATTAGATTAATGGAATTATTTGTGGGGGTTGAAGATGGAAAAATCAAACTTTCCTGAATCCTTTATGGCTTCATAAGATGGGTTAATGGCTGACTCTAAAATAAATAAATAAATAAAGCTGTGTTAAACAGAAGGCTATTCTTATGGTAGGAATGATCTTTCAGCAGTTAAAACACCTGGAGTGAGTGCTGGATGGTAAAGGCTTGCAGTTACCATTGAGATTAATTAAGACTTTCAGAGTTACGATTTCTCTGCAAAGACACTCGAGTCCACGAATGTAAAGAATTTCCATTTATTGTAAATAAAAATGACTTCTACTTTTACATAATAGCCTGCATTCTTTTTACCAATTAAAATTAACTCCTGAGGCACAACATTTTCAAATGTGAGATCATTATATAATTCTCAGTGTAGATGCCAGAAGTGTTCCACTTTACTTTTAATACCCTTCTACTCATGAGGTAACACTTCTGTGTTTGAACATGTGTGGCAGAAGCAGCAGGTTTACTTTTTAGTCATGGAGCCCATTACTTCTTTTCCCCTCACCCACACCATACCCACCCCACACAAATAAACCATTCACAACACTGCACCCACTCACTTCTATACACGTAGGTATAAGTGGGTTAGCCTGATGGCAGAGAGAATCTTCACTCACTGTGCTTGCTTGCCAGCAGAGGTTGGAAAACACCCTCTCCAGGTGTCTTTGGTGTCCTCATTACCCAGAATGAATCAAATATAAAGCTTTTTGAAGCCAAAGAAAGGTTAGATTACCTTTAAGGCATTCCTTCAGCAGTAATTCTAAGATTGGGAGTTAGACTAACCTGAGGCAGTGCTACGGGAGCCTTAACATGCTAATATTCATGCTGATAATAGACTAAGCTAGTCACCCTCCCAGCAGAAATAAAAAGGGGGAAAAAACAGTGCTATGAGGCATTTGGGAGTTCTGATTTTATAAGTAGCAATTTTATGTGTCCTCTATCAGTGAACCTCTATGTCAAACTCCTTCAGGCTTCATCATCACCAGCAACTAGTGAAGGACAAAAGTAAACTACAGAGGTAGGCACAAACTGAACATCATTTCAGTGGCAAATGGTAACAGAATGAGTGTTGTTTTAAGAACAAAGGTATCATTACATTTAATCATTACCTTTCCTTATGTATTCTGTCACACCAGCACAACTTATTTTAACGAAACAGAACCCAGTGTGTTGCTTTGTTTTGGATTTTTTGTTTTGTTGAACCCAGGATGCTGTACCACTGTGCTCCATTGCCAACATTTTTTACTTTTTATTTTGAGACAGGGTCTTGCTAAGTTGCCCTGGCTGGCCCCCACCTTGTGATCCTCCTGCCTTGGCCTCCCGAGTCACTGGGATTACAGGCACGTACCCTCATACCCAGCCAGAACCCAGTTTTTTGGGCTTCCATTATTTATATACTATTACATGCATTTGAGAAAACTTCTATTTCTAACTTATTTTGGGGTGAAATTAAAGATTCTGAGCACTTTGAGGAAGGAGATGGTTCAACCATAGGTGTGCCATTACCAGAATAGAAATAATTTTTACTTCTTTGAACAACTTTCTTTTAAATTCCATCTAAATAGTCTAACGGGGTCATTAAAGTCACTTTTCAGGTATGATTTTCATACTGTACATATTTATCTTTAAAAGTTCCATTTCTTTTTACATGTTATGAATCTCTTCAACAACTTCTTCAGAGGCCAGTCTGGACCGAGCTGTAGGTCTTCTGCCACTAGCATCTGATCTTAGGTGCTGATTTTTCTTTTTATGAAGAAAAGTCAAGGCTCAGGTAGTCTAGGTGTTTCCCAATACTCCCTGAGTCCTCTCTGGAGTATCAGACGGGTAGGTAGGAGGGTGCCATTTGGAGTCTCACTGAACCTGTGACTGTTTGTCTAGGAATGCAGACGTGGAGATGACCCTGGAACGAGCAGTAAGTATGCTTGATGCAGACCACACGCCGCCGGCCAGGATTTCTGCTGCAGCCACTTTCATACAGCATGAATGCTTCCAGAAAGCAGAAGCACGGAAAAGGGTGTGTATATTCTCAAGTTCTGTGCAAAACCAGCCCACCACTGCACCTGTAATGGGGACCCTGAACACCAAAAATGGTCATTTATTTACATGTTCAAAAATTGTCATTGAGGTTTTTTTTTTAAATTTAAAAGAGAATATATGCTTATTGCACAAAATTATTCCTGCAATTCAGAATCTTAGAAAGGAAGTCCCCCTGCACAAGTTTTTCCCTTGGTCTATCTGCTCATCCTCCCCATTCAGAACTGACCACAGAGGTGATTGTTGTTGACTATCATGTATGCTTTCAGATTTTTCAGAGAAAAAATGAGTTCATTTTAGGGTATTGTTTTTTATATTTAAAAAAATTAATAAAAGTAGTATTTTATAACTTTTTTCATTAAGCTGTTTCATTAGCATAATAATTGTTGGATAGCTTTGTACATTTAGGACTGATCTCCAGAGTTGGAATCAATAAGTCATTGTATATTTGTTTTAAAAAGTAATACATTGGGGCTGGGGTTGTAGCTCAGTGGTCGAGCGCTTGCCTAGCATGTGTAAGGCACTGGGTTCCATCCTCAGCACCACATAAAAATAAATAAATAAAATAAAGGTATTGTGTCCATCTACAACTAAAATAATTTTTTTTAACAAAAAGTAATACATTGGAGGAGAAGGATCATATCCTTTCTGGTTGAAAACAAAATCACATATGGAAACATTACTTGCAATACTTTTTTTCCATTTACACTGTATCTTAGAGGTCTTCGATATATATTAGCCTTATCTCATTCTTTAAAACTGCTACATTGATTTCTGTTGTCTAAATGTACCAGTTTTGTTGGTTCTGTTTTTAATAGCTTTCCTGAGGTGCAATTCAGTAACATTCTGACATGTTTTGTCACTGTGAGGTAATAATCATAATCAGGATAATGAGCATATCCATTACCTCCAGTGTTTTTTGTATTTCTATATAACCTGTATGTTTCATCCCTCTTCTATCAATTTCCACTCCTCCCAAGACAGCCCCCTTTTGGTAGCTATAGATTAGATTGAATTTTCTAGAATTTGGTGTAAGTGGAATTATATAGTATACATGCTTTTTTCCTGCATTATTTTACTTAGCTCAAGTCTTTTGAGATTCATTCATGTGGTCACGTGTGTATCAGAAGTTTTGGTTATTACAAAAACTACTTTGAACATGTCCTCATGAGGACATAGGCTTTTTCATTTCTATTCATTAAATACCTAGGAGTAGGATGCCTGGATGATATGGTAGTGTATATTTGACTTTATAAGAAACTACCCAATTATTTTATTATTTTAAATGCAATTTTTATGATTTTATTTAAATTTGTAATAATATTTCATTGTGGGTTTTTAAAATTTGTTCTGATTAGTTATACATGACAGTAGAATGCATTTTGACACATCCTACATAGATGGAGTATAACTTCTCCTCCTGGTTACACATGATGTAGAGTTAACACTGATGGGGTAATCATATATGCACATAGGGTAATAATATCTGATTCATTCTACTATCATTCCTATCCCATATCCCTCCCTTTCCTTCACTCCCCTTATTGTGGTTTTAATGGACATTTCCCTAATCATTAATGAAATTGAACATCTTATCATGGGCTTACAGAATTTTTTAAGTGTCCAAATTTTAGAGTTGGTCTATAGTTTATTTGGGTTAGTTTTTATGTGTATTATGAGGTTTAAACTGAAGTTTCTTTTTTTGCACAATTTTTCAGGTGTTATTTGTTAAAAAGGCCTTTCTTTCACTAATAAACGGTCTTTTTACTTTTCTTGAGAAAAATTTGCTCAAATAGGTGAATGTATTTTTGGTCTGTGTTCTCTTCACTGATCTATCTGTCCATCTTTATTCAAATACCACACTTTTCACACATTCCCCCATATTGATGACTGAACCCCAGGGTGCTCTACCACTGAACTACATCCCCAGCCCTTTTTATTTGATTTTAAGACAGGGCCTTGTTAAGTTGTCCAGGCTGGCCTCAAACCTGTGTTCCTCCTGCCTCAGCCTCCTGATTTACTGGGAACCACATGGTCTTGATTACTATAATTTTATAATAAGTCTTAAAATTAGGTAATGTTGGGGCTGGAGTTGTGACTCAGTGGTAGAGTCACATGTGAGGCACTGGGTTCAGTTCTCAGCACCACATGCTAATAAATAAAAATAAAGGTCCATCAACAACTTAAAAATATTTTTTAAAAAATTAGGTAATGTTAATTCTCTAACTTTGTTCTCTTTCAAAGTTGTCTTGGCTATTCTAGGTCTTTTTAGTTCCATTTGAATTTTCTTATCAGTTTGTTTCTTAAAAAAAAAAACTTGTTGGGATTTTGAGATTGCATTGAATCTGGAGACAGATCTGGGAGGGATTGACATCTTAATTAACAATGCTGAGTTTTCATGTAGAACACAATGTATCTCACCATTTATTAATGTCTTCCCTAATTTCTCTCAGCAGTGTTATATAGTTTTTACTCTTTCATTTTTTTTAAAGATTTATCCCTAAGTTTATCATATTTCTAGATGCTTTCATAAATTATATTTTTACTGAAATTTTTGATTATTCATTGCTAGTATATAGAACTGATATTTGTGTATATTGATCTTGTATCTGAAGAATTTCTACATTGACTTATTAGCTCTGGTAGCATTTTTGAAGATTCCATCAGATTTTCTACATAGAAGATAATGCCATTTGCAAGGACAGTTTTGTTTCTTCCACCTCAATTTGGATGCCTTATATTTCTTTTCTTTTCCTTCCTTTCAGTAGTAGAAACTGAACCCAGGGCCTTGTACATGCTAGGCAAATGCTGTACCAGCCCTTTTTATTTTGAGATAGGGTCTCATTAAGTTATCCAGGTTGACTTTGAACTTGTGATTCTCCTGCCTCAGCCTCCCAGATAGCTAGCGTTCTAGGTGTTCACAGTTGTGTCCAGCTTCTAGCTTGCTAAAACCTCCCCTATGATCTTGAAAGGAAGTCTGAGAGTAGGCATTTATTCTGTTCCCGTTCCTGATCAGTCTTTCTTTATAAAATATACTCCTGTAGTTTTTCGTACATGACCACCTAAAGTTGAAGAACTTCCCTTCTGTTTCTACTTTATTGGAGTTTTTTTTCTTTCTTTCCCTCCCTCCCTCCCCCCACCCCTCTCCTTTTTTTGGTACCACTAATGGGTAATGGATTTTGTCAGATGTATTTTGCATATCTACTGAAATGCTTCCACGTTTTTTTTTCTTTTTAATTTTGCTATTATGGTAAATTACCTTGATTGATTTTAAAATGTTATTCCATTCCTGGAATAAATCCCACTTAGCTATGTATACTGTCACTTTTTACATTTTTAGTTAGACTTGCTAAAATTTTAAGAGATTTTTACATGTATATTTAAAAGACATGTTATTTTCATTTCTTTATCTAATTGAATGAATTGTAAACTACTCAGTCTTTTTCAATTTTCCAATAATTTCTTAACTGCAGATTCAGTTTCTTTAATTGACATGAGGCAGTTCGGGCTATTTCTTCTTTAGTGAGCTTTGGTAGTTGTATCTTTTCAGGGATTTTTTCCATTTCCTGCAAGCTCTTCTAGTTCTTTGTGTAGATGCCATTTTTTACATTTCCCTTTACCTAAAGCATTTTCTCTAACAGTTATTTTAATGCAGGTCTGTTATGATGAGCTACTTTAGCTTTTTTATGTCTGAAAGACAATTTCATTTTTGCTTTTAAAACATATTTTCACTGGCTATAAAATCTTAGATTGACAATTTTGTAAGTATCAGTGCTTGAAAGATTTTTTTTAACTGTCATCTTACTTGCATTGCTTCAGACAGAAATATCTTGTCATCTTTATCTTTGATCCTGTATAGAGTATGTCTTCCCACCACCCCTTCACCCTCCATCCCTTGCTGCTTTTAAGATTTACTTTTTAATACTGGTGTTGAGCAAATAGGTCACAATGTGCCTTGGTATAGTTTTCCTTTTATTTCTTGTGGTGGGGGGAGTTCATTGAGCTCTCAGATTTGTGGATTTCTACTTTTCATGAATTTTGGAACCTTTTCATGCATTAGCTCTTTACATTTGTTTGTTTCTGTTCCTCCTTTGGGAACTATAATTACATAAATTACATATATGTTAAATGCTTAGAGTTGTCCCATAGCTTAACATCCTGTTCTTTTTCTTTTTTAATCTTTTTTTCCCACGTTTCCTTTTGAATAAGTTCAAGAATTATTCCTTAACTTTACCAATCTTTTCTTCTACAGTGTTTAATATACCATTAATATCATTCAGTGTATTTTTATTTCATAAATTGTATTTTTCATCTCAGGAAGAAATTATATCTTCTTGAATATTTTTTAATACCTATTATGTCCCTACTTATCCTTTTCATTTCCCATCTTTGCTCAAGGTTTCTGAACATATAGAAGACAGTTAAAATTGCTGCTTTAATATTCTTGTCTGATTCTAATAACATTTGTGTCCAGGGGTGCTTAACCACTGAACATCTGTAGCCCCTTTTTTAATGTTTTTTATTTTGAGACCGGGTATCACTAAGTTGCTGAGGTTGGCTTTGAACTTGAGGTTTTCCTGCCTCAGCCTCCTGAGCCACTGGATTTCCAGGTGTTCGTAACCACGCTCATCTCTACTGAGTTTTGATTGACTGTTTTTTTTTTTTGTTTTTTGGTACTGGGGATTGAACCCAGGGGCACTCCACCACTGAGCCACATCCCCAGCCCTATTTTGTATTTTATTTAGAGACAGGGTCTCACTGAGCTGCTTAGGGCCTCGCTAAGTTGCTGAGGCTGGCTTTGAACTCGCAATCCTCCTGCCTCAGCCTCCCAAGTGCTGGGATTACAGGCATGCGCCACCGCGCCCAGCAATTGACTGGTTTTTATCCATAATATGGGTTATATTTTTTTTCTTTGCATGTCTAGCTTTTTTTTAATTTTCTCCCAATGCTGGGGATTGAATCCAGGGGGCCTGGCATGTGCCAAGCAAGTACTCTGCACTGAGCTACATCCTCAACCCTTTTTACTTTTGAGATAGGTTTCACTAAGTTGCCTCAGCTGGCCTTGAACATGTGATCCTCCTGCCTCAGCCTCCTGAATATCTGGGATTATAGGCATGCAGCATCATGATCAGCACTGGCAATTTTTAGGCTGGACACCAGGCATCATGAATTTTATCACATTGGGTACTGGTTAAAATTTTATATTTTTATAAGTAAATAATCTTGAACTTTTTTTCTGGGATGCAGTCAGTTTACTTAGAAATAGTTTGGATTTTTCAAATCTTGCTCTTAAGATTTAGGTGGGACCAAATCAGCATTCATTCTGTAGCTAATTAATCCTACCTCTAAAGCAAGACACTTTTGAGAACTTTACCTATTGTATCATGAATTTTGCAGCTCTTATGGCTGGCTGGTAAGAAAAATCACAGTTCCTGACGTTGTGTGAACATGGGTAGCTGTTCCTTTAAATCATTTGATATGGTTATTTCCCTGGCCTCAACCAGTTTTCTTTACGCACATGCATAATTAATAATCTTCTGAATGCTTGAAGGGAACCCTCTGCTGATCTTAGGAATTCTCTTTCTCTGTAGCTCTTTTTCTGTTAGTCAGCTTTTCATTGTTGTGACCAAAATACCTGACAGGAACAACTTAAAGGAGGAAAAGTTTATTTTGGGCTCAGGGTTTCAGAGGTCTCAGTTTATGGTCAGCCAACTCTACTGTTCTGGGCTCGAGGGAGGCAGAACATCATGGTGGAAGAATGTGGAGGAGGACAGTTGCTCAGCTCATAGCAGGGGGAGCGGCAGGGAATAAACCCTTCCCATGTCTGTCCCCAGTTCCTTACTTGCTCCAAGTAGGTTCCATCTCCAGCAGTTCATTCATCTATCAATGGATTAATATTACCTTCCAGTAGATTGGGAGTCATGGCATGAGGGGTTTGAGCACAGACTTTCAGGAATCACTCAGAGCTAGGTTTGAAACCCAGTACTCTTTTCTTCCTTTTTTTTTTTTTTTTCAGTTGTTGATGGGCACAATATCTTTAATTTTTATCACTTCTATGTGGTGCTGAGGATCGAACCCAGTGCCTCATACAGGCACTTCAAGTGCTCCATCACTGAGCCACAGCCCCTCCCAGTACTCTTATTACATGGGTAACCTTGGGCAAGATATTCTACCTCCCTAAGCCCCAACTTTCCTCCCTATAAAGTGGAAATTATAGTTTCACTGCAAAGAGTTGTAAAAAGACTGTAATCAGATGGTGCTATATTGCTTACCTAAAATAATTCAGAGCCTGTAATAAGTTGAGTATCTCTTATTCAAAATGCTTAGGACTAGAATTGTTTGGGATTTGGGATTTTTTTTTCAGATCTTGGAACTTTTGCATATGCATAATGAGATACCTTGGGGATGGGATCAAAGTCTAAGCACAAAATGCATTTATTTTTCATATATAAAAAACTTGAAGCTTGAAGATAATTTTATGCAATTTTTTTTGGTGGGGGAGGCTACCAGGGATTGAACTCAGGGACACTCAGTCACTGAGCCACATCCCCAACCCTATTTTGTATTTTATTTAGAGTCAGGGTCTCACTGAGTTGCTTAGTGTCTTGCTTTTGCTGAGGCTGACTTTGAACTCAAGAACCTCCTGCCTCCACCTTCTGAGCCTCTGGGATTACAGGTGTGCCACTGCACCCAGCTCTGCAGTTTTTTAATTTGTGTATGAAACAAATGTTTTGTGGTGTAGAAATTTCTACTTGTGGCATCATTTTTTGAGCATTTTGAATTTTGTTAGGGATGTATTTCTTCTGATAATGAACATTAGTTTACTTGGGTAGTTTGACACCAAAACTTGAACAGACTTACAAAGAAAAAGAAACAACTTTCTGATTTTTTTTTCTTCCCTTCCCTCTCATATTCACTCAGTGTTCAAGTTCTATTAGTACTACTCAGAAAAATGCCTTGAATCTACCCATCTTTTACTCCCTACTCAGCACTACTATCCTGGTCCCTGTCATCATCATTGCAGTTGCCTCCTAACTAATATCCCTATTTCCATTCTTACCTATTCCCAATCCAATCTCCTAGCAGCTAGGGAAACCTTCCCAGTTACTGCCCGTCTTGCCTTCAGGATTAAAGATAAATCTTTTAATTTAATCTGTCAGACCCTTTTTAAAAATGATCCTTTTCCATGCCTCCTTCAAATCTTATCACTGAATTAGTGACCACCATAAATGTTTTGCAAAATCTTATAAAACTAATTTAATTATAAGAAATTTTTTAAAAAAGAAAAAAAATACCCATAATCTTACCATTGTTATTTGGGGGGTTTTCCTCTTATTTTTTAACATATAAATTTACATATCTGTAATCAAATTGGGTATGTAGCTTGCTTTGTGGGGATTTTTAAAAATTTTTAAAGTATGCACATATATACCCCCTTTTTTAAAAAAAAGATAGCAGATCACATTCATAACTTATGTCTTTGATCACTTCTCCCAACTCGCCTAATCCTGTTTTTCTTTGTGCCTGTGTTTATGAGTGGAAATGCAAATGTATTTTATTCCACCTTTTAAATAGTATATCATAAGCATTTTCTCAGAACACTAATAATATTTTTTAAACGTCAGCTTAATGATGGCATTTTAATGGTAATAGTGGTAACTACTATGTGTTGAGTAACTACTGTGTGTCTAGCACATGATAGTTAACCTTACACCATTCCCATTTGAATGATGGGGAAACTATGAGACTAATAAAAAGTCTGTCAGTTCAAACACTGCTCTGCCTCTCCCGTGAATACTTCAACATGTGGATATGGGACAGTCATCAACCACTTCTCCCCGACTGTTGGCTGTGTATGGTTCTTTATTTTTCATTATTATAAATACTGCAGTTACTATTTTTATATATTAGTCTGTATCTGCATTTCACAGTATTTCCTAATGAAGATCACCAGAAGCAAATATTTTTAAAGTTTTGACACATGTTGCCAATTGCCTTCCTGAAAGGTTAGACCAATTTATAGGGAGTGATTAATTCTAATGGGAAGGAAAAAGAGGAAGGGAGTGACATTTCACAAAGGTGACATTTGAGCTGGATCATGCAGGATGAGTAGGGCTTTGTCAGAAGAGGAGCCGGCAGAACATTCCAGACAGGGAAGGACATGAGAGCAAAGACAGCAGCACCACAGCCTTTTTCTCCAGAGTCAGGTGTTTCCCTGTGCTGCTTATTTTTCACCTGAAACCCCCTCATTTACTTATTCATGTGTGGGAGGGAGGCAGGGTTTAACTGGAGATTGAACCCAGGGATGCTCCTCACCCCTATTTATTTTTTATTTTGAGATAAGGTCTCACTAAGTTTCCCAGGCTGGCTTCACTTTGTGATCCTTCTGCTTCAGTCTCCGGAGTAGCTGGGAATACAGGTGTGCACCACCACTCCTGAATCCTTTACTTATTTTATAGTCAGTAGGGAAGAATGTTAACATAAAGCCAAAGAGAAAGTTAAAATTCTAATATCATTCTGCCCGTTCATAAATTTAGAAACCATATCAAATGAAAGCTTTTTTGAAGTTTCTGAGACTTTGTTAGTCATTTCTTTTTTTCTCTCCTCAAAAGAGGAAAAAGTCCCCTGAGGATTCAGTATAACAAGGAAACTCATCAAACCCTTCTGATCTCATCTTCCTCCCAGAGTTTTAAGAGACAAAAGCAGCACATTTGATTTTGATCCGAATGTATACATGATTCATCACCTAACATGCTCTAGTTAAATGCCAGAGGGAAGAGGTCCTCAACTTCTTGCATTTCATCTGATTTATATCCATTTGCTTGATAAAATGGATAAAAGAAACGGAAGCTTATTTTTAAACCTGGGATAAGTTCCAGACACTAGGGAGTCAAATTCTACAGCAGGTAGAGCGGTAGCTGGATTTCAGGCTTTATCTGCACACTGTCGTGTCTGCAGTACCCTCTTTCCGGACTGGAGCAAGTGCTGAAAGCCACGGGGATAAAGGTGACAGGTGAGAGCCAGGGAGGCTTCCTCATGCCACTTCTCGCTAATACTATCGTCACAGCTTGAAATGCAATGTGGCCAGTAAGCCATTTCACATCATATTTTGAAGAAGTCAACTTATAAATTATGCATTAAGTTAATAAAATATTTCTAAAGCTTCCAAAGTACCTCAGGACTAACAGCATTTTCTTTTTGCTTCTGATGTGTTTGCTGCTGCTATGAAGATTTGGCTTAGCTAGCATTTGTGAAGTTCATGAAGTATGAAATTTGCCACCTTAAAACTTAACTATGAATAAAAATTGAGAAAATTAGAAATAAGTTATCTTAAATAAATTGTGTTTTGGGACTCTTAAGGAAGTATAATAATGGAAATAGAGGAAGCAAACCTGGAGATGATCTGTTGGACCAGTTTTAATGGGTACCTAAGAAATCTTTATCATTGGTATTGATGTATGAATATATTAGATTGGCTTTAGCTATAGCCCAGCAGAATTGCTCTGACTAGTTTCCCATCTGTCTCCTATTCTGCAAATGTCTCCTGAGGGAACCAGTAAGTGAGAGTATTACTCCTTATTAATACCAGGGAAGCCTTAAGGGTATCAAAAAGTGGGCATCAAAAACTACTTTGCTCTGCATTGACACACCCCATGATACCCTAGTTATAAATACAATAGTTATGTTTTTATGTGTCTTTTTTAAATATATATGTATAAAGCACTTTCCTCTTAAAGTTTTGTTTTGTTTTGTTTTGATACCCAGGGATTGAACCTAGGGGCGTCCAACCACTAAGCCACATCCCCAGCCCTTTTTCATGTTTTTATTAAGAGACAGGGTCTCACTATGTTGTTTAGGACTCGCTACATTGCTGAGGCTGGCTTTGAACCTGTGGTCCTCCTGCCTTAGCCTCCCAAGCCACTGGGATTACAGGCATTCCCCACTACATCTGGCCCTCTTAAGTTTCTTGCAAGCTCTTAATTAGATAATGTCCATAGAAATTTTTAACACTATTGAGAGATACAGGAGGAGGTAGACTTGTTATTTTTGCTTTATTGGGCTTGTGCTTATTATTTTTATTATTAAGATTATTTTACAACCTGGACTTTCATTCCTTTTTCCTTTATAGATTTTCCCCAATCCTAATAAAGGAAGATGTAAGATTGGAAGATTGTGTCGTGCTATTTCTATTTACAAGAGGGGGAGACTGGAATTTGATACATAGAAAATACCTAAATGCCTTTGAGCCAGATGCGTCACTGCCACACCACTATCACCCCCTACAAGAGCAGACTGCTGGGAGTTAGGGGGCCCTTCATACCTGACCAACCTCATTTGAGAGGGAAGTTCACCTCATTCATAAACTTGCTGCCTGAAAATTTTTGCCTTAAGATAGTCAGGATGTCTGAGATCTATACCAAGACTCTCACCAATTTAAAAGTTTTCAAATCAAATGCAAGTGGAAGCCTTTGAGAAGGAAGACAGACTACAACTTAACATTTCATTGTACCAACCCTCTCTCCACCTCTCCCATTTTGTTTTCGTGATATTCACAGCCTAAAACACCAAATTACTTTACTCCAATTGATGTTTGACCTCTTCTAAGCCGCCATAGTAGTTTCTGAATCTAAACCATGTATTTTTCCATTTCCATTGCTAGTTGTGGCATTTTCTGCAATAGACAACATGTTCTTTCTTGTGTTTTTGGATATGTGTGTATATATGTATATATGAAATATATGTGTGTGTGTATATACATTTTTTATGGTGGTGCTGGGAATTGAATTCAGGGACACTTTTATTGCTCAGCTACATCCTTAACCCTTTTTATTTTTTATTTTGAGAGAGGGTCATTAGGTTGCTTAGGGCCTCGCTAAGTTTCTAAGGCTGGCCTCAACTTGAATTCCTCTTGCCTCAGCCTCTCAAGTCACTAGGGTTGTCACTAGCACAGGTATACCACTGTGCTGCACTACAAGGAATATTTTTTAAATAGCAAATCAAAAAGCACAAAATTCTTAAACTAAAATGCTTGCAAAAATTGTATTAATCTTTTTAAATACTCAAAGCAATTGTTCATAAAAATAACTTGGTTTTAGAGTTAGGTTGCTTTACTATTAATATTGCCATGATAAATGAATTTTTATTTCTACTATTTATGAAGGTGATTCATTTCATATTGACTGTAAAGTTTTGTCCTGGAAAGAGCACTCATGTAATTTGGTGTTCTTTCCTAACATTTCTCTTATTCCCCAGATCCCTGGTTCTCTTCTTTCTTTCTTATGCTCCAGGCTTTTATCATTTAACTCTTTTTACCTACTTAAATAGCACCCTCCACCTTTATCACTTCACCTTCCCCCTTCAAGCTACTGATGACAGATACTGCTTTGCAACAGGGGTGTATTATGTAGTGTGAGTCCCAGGTTGTGCTGCGTGTGGTTGTTGACTGATAAGTATTGTGTTAACATAGTGAACTTTATCTGTTCATAATGCATGAAATGCATTAATACCACATCGAAATTAATATTGGAACTATGCATCCACCTCTTCCCCAGGTTAATCAGCTTCATGGCATCCCCAAGCTTCTACAGCTGCTCAAAGTTCAGAATGAAGATGTACAGCGAGCTGTGTGCGGGGCCTTGAGAAACTTGGTATTTGAAGACAATGACAACAAGTTGGAGGTAGCTGAACTCAGTGGGGTACCTCGTCTACTCCAGGTGCTGAAGCAAACCAGAGACTTGGAGACTAAAAAGCAAATAACAGGTAGTGCTTACTGAACTTTAAAGAGCATAACAGTCAGCTCAGCCAGATGTGTTATGTCATGTGTTTTTCTTAACTTTCCTGGAATAGATGATTGATGAGCTCATTGTTATCCAAGAGATGACTTTAAAGGAACATTGTTACCTGCTGGCTTAGTGCCCAGACCCAAATCCGTATCTGAATTCTTTTTTTCTAAAGAGGAAAAATTCTGAAACCTTTGCTTAATATTTTTCATTAGAAACCCTGTGCACCTTTGACTAAAGTCTTGAAGAAAACAACTTCTTGACAAGATTCACTACATGAAAATTCTACATAAATTCACTAACAGCCAGATTTGCAGTTTGAGAGTGTGTGAGGTTTCAGTGTTGGCCCAGGTATCCAAAACATTCTTTAGGAAACTGACAAGAACCACACACAGTTATTTTTATTATTTACCAGACATTCAGCTTGCTGGACCTGTTCATGGAAAGTGAAATGGACAAATTGTTTTCCAGTGTAAATGGAATGAGGGTATCAATTTAATCAAACTAGTCAAAATACAAGAACTCATTCCCATCTTCCCATCACCTGGATCCCTCTTCAGTAATACCTGATTCTCCATCCCCAGAAAGAGAATAGAGAGTGGCTGGGTGCAGTTTTCAGTGTTCTAATTCATATTTCTGCTTAAATGCTGACTTGAATCTGTGTTTTTTCTTTCTACCCAATGGATAATAAAAATGAACTATTGAGATAGAACTGGAGCAACACCTGTAGTAGTCCATCCTCAAAGCATGGAGACAGGGCTAGTTTCATTTAAATGAACTGTGAATATGAAAGAAGAAAAAATGGTTCGTGGGTGTTAGGACACAAATCATCCTGCTTGCTCTCACCCTCAGTTCTCTCCTTATGTTCCCTATACACATTCCAAAGAGTACAAGCAGTGTCACTGAGTGCAATCATCAGTAGTATTTTCTTGAGGAACTTTCAAGTATCATCAGTATCTGAAGAGATGCGCAACATTTTGAAATTTAATAATCAAAAAAACCTTGGGTTTTGAGGTATTATTAGGATTAAATCTTAGTTTTACAGTCAAGGAAATTAAGACTCAAATGCATGGTGGCGCAGAGCAGGTGGATCAGGAGTTCAAAGCCAGCCTCAGCAATGGCGAGGCGCTGAGCAATTCAATGAGAACTTGTCTCTAAATAAAATACAAAATAGGGCTGGGAATGTGGCTCAGTGGTTGAGTGCCTGAGTTCAATCCCCAGTAAACCCCTTCCCCACAAAAAAATAAGTTAATGGCTTTTAATATATCAAATAAAAATTTGTTTTAAAAAATGTAGTAACAGTTGCCAGTACTCTGATAAATGCTTTTAAAGGAGGTGCTACATACATATTGTTTTCAATTGTATATATTTTGCCTCTCTTCTACACCTTATTAGACAACTCTTTTCATTTTATTCTATAAAATTTTTGTCATTCTTAGTTAAAATATCATGTCTTTTTCTATTTTGATTTGCTGAGGATCAAACAGGGCTTCATACATTCTAAACACATGCTCTACTACTGAGCTCCATCCCCAGCCCTTATTTTGATATATCTTAGTTGTATAAAATTGTATGAAGTTGTTTCATGCTACTTTCTGCCAGTATGTCCCATCAGAGATTACCTTTCATATCCATGACTTATATTAAAATATCTGTAGAAATTAAGAGTGATTTCATTCATTCAGCCAACATTTCCAGCAGCTTTCAGGCACTGAGAATCACAGTTCAGGAAGGTTGTTGACTTTTTTTTGTCTGCTGAAGTATGAAAGGTTATGTGATGGTTGGCATAAAAAGACCAAATTTCACATTTAAAACCCAACATTTTCTCTCCATTAAATGAACCACAAGAGAAAATCAAACAGTTTCCTGTTTTAGAGTCAGAAAAGACTCCATAAAGAACATATGTCTCATTGTAGGTCTTAGAAGATGGGACAGGCTTTAGATGGATGTTTTGAGGAAGAATGAAAGTTATTTCTAGTAAAATGAACATCATTGGAAAGCAAGGAGGAAAAAACAGCTGCTTGCCATGTAAAAGAAACGTGGAAAATAGACTGATTAAACTTAGGGTACATAGAACTCGGAAAGCTGGGGGTGAGGGAGAAAAAGAGATTTTGTGTGTACGTATGTTTCAAAGGAATAAACCATGGAACCTTGCTTCCTTTTCTCTTGTACAAGTTAAACGAAACTAAAGTCAGAGAACATTCTATGATCTAGATGCCATAGAAACCATCCAGAATTTTAGATAATCTATAGAGCTGATAAATAGAAATTGATTGTGCAACACCCAGGGTCTGTAGTAGGAGCCAGAACTCCCTACTGGAGGGTGTTCATTGTAATTGAACTGAATTGATACTTGGACATTTAATGCAAATGCTTCTAAATTATTCCTTTTAGCTCTACAAATAGAAGAGCTAAATAAATGCTTTCTGGGCTTCAGAAATAGTCGACTTAATACAGACACATTTAAATCTTTGTTTAGAAACATAAAGCAAGTAACCATAGATATGAATCTTTTCTATTGGCCTTCTGTTGGCCTACTTTGTAGACTTTTTGTTGGGCTCCTATTATGAGTTAATCGCTCAGCTAAGGCTGTCTTTCATCTCTTTCTCCTGCCAACTCCGTAAAGGGTGGGAGTATAATTGATGATATATAAACATGATCAATGTGAGCCTCAAAGACATGAAGTAAGTTGTATGAGGTTGCACAACCAGTAAAGAGCAAAGCCCAGGTTTGAACCCAGTTTCATCTGGATGTTTTGCTCTATTATGCCATCTACTCCTTTTTAGATACATAGTGATTCATTTTTATATGTCTTTGGGAAATAGCTTGTGTTTGAGATTCTGGAGAGTTCTTCCCAGCTCCTCTCTGACCCTTCCTCTCCTTGCTTTTGTCTTGTTTCTTCTCTGTGATTCAGAATTGCACCTTGTCAATCTATCCTCCTGTCTGCTTCTAGTGATTTCTTTCTAAAATAAAAACACTGTCCTATTACTTTTCTTAGTACCAACAAGAAAAAATCCATACTCTAGGGCATTTTACACAAAAGATTTTCGATGTGAGCCTTATGACCCCTCTAGCCAAGGTTCTGAAATAATAAAAGGGCTGCTGGTCTGTCCCATGTGTTTTCTGTCTTTGGTCTCTTTGTCTCTGCTGTTGTGTGGGCTGGAGTCCTTCTCCATACCTTGGCTCCCTGGTGACCCTCTGGTGGCCCTCTTATCCTTCAGTGGCTCACACAGATCCACTTCTGTAAAGCATGTCTGGTGCCATCCTTCCATTCTTATCCCTTCAAGTTTTGATGGAAGGGGCTTCTCTGAACTACTGCTGCATCCTTTAAGACTGGGCTACTGCTTCTGTCATGCCTATATATTTAGTTGTAGTACCAACTGCGGTGCTTCTAAGTTTCCCAAATATGTACATTTGACTGAATTTAACAGAATCTTGTGGTCTGGGAATATCCAAGTGACCCACAAACAAGAGAGTAGGTGAGTTTGAAGATAAGACTGATTTTTCTTGCCAAAACATTTTAAAAAAAATAGACCATGTATGCATGAAAATTCAACATCAGAACTTTATTCACTAGGAAAGAACATAAACTCAACCTTCTGGCACCAGTTTAGGAGGGAAACTTTCCTTCTCCTAATGAAAAGACTTCAAGATTAAAGGAAACCAGCCCCCCTTGGCCCATCAGATAGTTCTTTTGGTCTTACAAGCAATTGTGGTACTTTCTGTAACTGAAATGAGAACAGCACATTCTGGTCTCCAAAGTTCATCTTCAAGGTCACTGAGTGCACATTGAGGAAGTGCACAGGCCTGGACTTCGGGTTTGAGCAGGTTATGGTAAGAACAAAGCAGGGGAGTTCTTGTCCCTCCTATGCACTCTACATAAGGAAGAGTCAGGAGATGATTGTTAGTAAAATTTGAAAATTTATATTGACCTCTGCATATTTTTGGAAAGATTCTATTACCCCATTTCAATAAAACGTCAAAAATGTTCTATGAAATATTCATTATGTATCTTTAAATATTGTACATTGTTTTAGTCTGCATTCAGAGTATGCAGCAAAGTGTCCTGGGTTTGTGTCTGACTTGAAGTAAATGGCCTTTGCAATAAAAATCTGATATTCTGGGCAATATTAGCAAAATTTAGGTAGAAGGAGCAGTATATACATCTAAGGGAAAATTTTTTTAAAAAAATTCCTCCTGCTGTGTATGTACCCACTTTGAAAACCAAGGTTAAAAAGAGCTAGCTCTCTCTCCTGTTGTCCTGTCACCACTGTCATCCCCTCCTCCTACTTCTTCAATGAAGATAGATATTTTATATTCAATGAATCCCTAAGTTTTGCTACCTCAGAGTTAACACAGATTCAGGAATTTAGTTTAAAAACTATATGTCCTGTCCTAGAGGACAATATTAACAAAATAATGGGTTCTAATATCTATAAAATCCCTTTACTAAAGAGCTATTTTTTTTTTTCAAACCACAGTTGGCAGTAAACTTCTGGATAATGGAGTCATAGTCTCTCTAATAATTGCTAATTATTCTAATAGGATGTCTTTTCAGAATCCACATTCCTTTCTTTGAGCTAGAATGAGAGCCTAAAATTTCAGGCTAACCGGTTGCAGCAGAGAACTGTGATGGAAACTTAGGTACTATGAATAAATTGCCCAGAAGTTAAAAGAGACACAAATGCACACCTAAATACTAAATATTACATTAGTGAATCTAGAATCATTGAAATGGACATCTATTCAGAATCATCTAGTCCACTGGTAGCCTAATGCCTGAAGTTAGATTTTTTTTTTTTATATACAAATTCCTAGAATCCATCCTGAGATTCTGACTTAGTAAATTTGGGGTATACCCCCAAAATGATTCTGATTTATCACTAGATTCATTTGGAAGCTATGACTCTAACACTAATTTCAGTATAAATCCTGGTCAACGTTTTGGTAAGGGATGAGCTAACTTTTACCCAGTACAGTGACAGTGTTGGATCTTACAAATAAGTCTGTCTGTTTTCTTCAGAAGGAGCCAGAATCTGGTTCTGGTTTTATATCCCATAATTAGAGAAAATGACAGCTCCCGTTTAAATTTGCCTTTCTTTAGTTACTAGAAAACATGCATTCCTCTTTATATTTGCCCTAATATTGTTTGGTTTTGTGTTAAATACTTTGCCTATTTTTCTACTGGTATCTCAGTTTTTAATAATTTGTTTGTTGAAAGCATTGACCCTTTGCCTCACATTGTACATATTTTCCCAATTTGTGGCAGCTTCCTTACTGATTTGTAGTTATATGTGTGATGGTATGAGCATATAAGTACATATAACCCCAAATCTATATTGAGCATTTTAGCTCGTTCTCAGATTCATGCCATCCAGAAATTTGACAGCCATGACATTTCTATACAATACCCTATATTAAAAATTCAGAAATTATACCAAAACTTCCTAAACTGTATACTTCTGTAGAAAAAAGGTAGCATGCCAACCTATAGAGAATATTGACTGTTAAAGGAAAATTCCATTCCTTTGTTCACATTAATCCTTGTTGGATTTATTGTAAGGTGTACTTTTCCTTTGAGTGCCCTGTGTGGTCTTTCATAAAAAGAGGAAATGTCATTATGCTTCACATTTTTAAGCCTCTGGCAGGCAGAGACTGTTAATTTGTTTGCTTATTTAGAACTCTGGAAGCTTTTCTTTTTTCTCTTTTCTTTCAAACTTTCTTTTGTAGCTTAGTAACCAAAACTCAGTTTCAGACTAGCCTTTAAATTGTCTTCAACCACCTTCTGAGTTTTATTCTATCTATCCCCCTTCTAGGGCCTCTTAAGATGAAGTGGGAGGAATGAAGTCATTGTGCTGCAAAAACCTGTGGTGGAGGGACAAACTCCAATGCTAGTTTGATCTGGAAAAGACTCCCTACAAGCCAAAATCAGTCCTCACCAGACAGCAGACCCACTGCCATTGTATCTAATGGAAGCTAGTGTAGGCTCCAGTGGAATTTGGTTGCTGTTTCAAAAATTAGTTACTTCTGCACAGCCAAAGCCAACTGTTCAAGCCCAAAAGACTGCCTTAGGCCTAAAGTGTTCTAACTGATTGGGCCAAATACAAGTGTGGATGAATTATTATCAGACTTTAACCATGCAAACTATTATTTCATTAAAATTCAGCCAAGACCACCATGTTTGCTCAGTTCCTAAAGTAGATTGCCCTCTATAACTGTACTTTCTCTTCCTTGGGACAGACTATACAGTACATTTAAAAAGGAGGTATTATACAGTGGGAGCAGGGAGAAGATAGGGTAAAAAAGGAAGAAGCATCCCTTCTCTTTCTATCCCCTCTTTCCCCTTTCTTGAGTGGCAGTGAGTTGGGGTGAGCTTTTGAGTCATGAAAGATGACAAGGCAAGTTTGTAGCTGCTGGGAGTCACTGGAATAGCAAGCAAAGGGTACATAGTTCTTCCACTGAATCAAAAGTATTTGGGTACGTCATTTATAAGAAAAACAATTCCTAAATGTATATGCTACTGTCTACTCTCTCAGTACCAAGCTTCAGTCTCTATCTCACAAATGCACTAGAAAGTACAGTACAGTATACTATTAATATCTTCCTGCTTGGCTTATATAATTTTCTCTTGGGGGGGTGGGGGGAGTATAGAAGAAAGGGAAAGTTATGAGAGTGAATGTGGTTCTAGTCCTAGACTACCACTTAGACCATGTAAATTGGCAGATAGAGAAGATACAGTATTCTTTTTTGTCCTTCACTGTCAAACTATAAAATGAGAAATACCTGAGGTGCCCAGCATAAATTCCTGGAGGGCATAAATTCCGTCTTTCATTGGGTAGGAGTCAATGGACAGTATCTGGTGATGTCAATCAGCCTACTGTTGGCAGGCCTCGAGAAAGACTTTCTACAGGCTCTTCCTGCTATGAATGGGAGGCAAATATCAGGTGAAAGTTACAGACAGCGCAGAGCAGGAGGCAGGGAAGACAATCTCCCCCTGTGTCTAAGGGAGAAAAAATAGAACTCTTGAAATGTCGAAGGCTAGTTAGAATTGTACCATTTCAAGCCTCCCTGTTGATGAATGCAGAGCTTATTATCCCAATGAGGTCAACTTTGTAGGGTCTTTTAAGAGAAACAGCAATAAAGGTTTAAGTATTTCTGGCTTTTATTCACACTTCCTAATTAATTTAAACCTGCACAATTTTATGTCATAAATATGTAATCGTTCTTAATCAGCTTCCATTGCCATCTAATGAACATTTTCTTCCTGTTGAGAATGGGGCTCTTTAGCCCCCCACCCACTTGCCCTCCTTTTTGTACCTGTTTACAGTCCTGGAAGCAAAAGTATTACCTGGTCACAAGCAGTTGTTTTGACCCTGCACTGCGCTGTTCCCATGGTAACTGTGCTTTTTCTAGGTTTGCTGTGGAATTTGTCTTCGAACGACAAACTCAAGAATCTCATGATAACAGAAGCCTTGCTCACCCTGACTGAGAATATCATCATCCCCTTCTCGGGGTGGCCTGAAGGAGACTACCCAAAAGCAAATGGTTTGCTCGATTTTGATATATTCTACAACGTCACCGGATGCCTAAGGTAATGCTGCCCCACTTTCCCCCCTCAGCTGGATGATGTAATCAAAATTAGCCCAAAAGAAATACATTCTGCCTTTCAGTTCTTTTCTAGTTATACAGTTTATTTTTTGAGAGACTATGAATGATAACTGAGGGAATTTATTTTAAGATGTTGATTTTATCTCTAATTAATCACACAGTGGTACATATAAAATACCACTTTGTATGTAAAGCATTATGGTAGGTACTGAAAGTTGTACAAAGATGAATAAGAAATCCTTAAGGAGCTTTTAATCTAGCAAGGGATAATATGAGCAAATGAACTGGAATCCAGCTGCAATTAGATGTCTATAAGAGCAGTTCTCAAAGCATGGTTACTCGAATGTGATGGAATTCTCAGGTCCCACTCACACCTTCTGACTTAGAAACTCCCAGGGTGGAGCCCAGCAAGCTAGTTTTAAGAAGCCTCCAGGTAATGCTGAAGTTTGAGACCCAGAGTATCAGAGGCACAAGTGAAGCCTGCAGGAAGAGAGACGACAGGACTCCTCTGCCTGCTGAGCAAGTCAGAAAGGCACCTGAGAAGAGATGCCAAATGAGCTGACCTTGCTGGACTATTTCTATACTCAGAAATCCTTTAATGACAGAGAACCAAATTCTCAAAAGGCATAAAAGGGTACCTAAATGGTCTTCCTCAAATTCATCGTCTGTACTGTCCACTGGAACAGCCTTTCCTGGTGCATGTTTGATCCATCACTCACCTGCTCAAAACCATTTCATGTATTAAAATTTCTCTGTGGCCACCATTGCCTTACCATGTAAAACAGATATTTTAAGATACAGATGTATTGATCAGGGCTCTTCTCATTGAAAACGTCAGAAACCAAACTCAAACTTCCTGAAACCAAGAAGGGCTTCATTGATTCCTGTGGCTGAGGTATTAAAGCTCAGTTGTAGAAGTAAAGGAAGAGGACCAGGAACTGTAGCCTCTCAGACCCAGACTGGAAATTTGGCATCCTGGAACTTGCTCTTATTTGAGTTGTAACTTACCTCTGCTTACTCTTCCCCTGCATGTTGGGCTCATCCTCTTCGAAGTAAACAAGCCCCCACTAAGCAGATAACCTGATCCTGGGGAGTCTGCTTCATACAGAAAAAATTCACTTCCTGTTTCAAATGACTCTGCCAACCACACCAAAATTTCATCTGTAGCCGTATTTCAGAAGGATGCACAACATTCAAGCCACCATTGTCTGAATTGGTCAAGTCTGGATCAGATGCCTGCTTTACAGCAGGAATGGCAAAGAGGGATGAAAGTATTTGCTGGACAAAGCACAAATAGAAGACACCTTGGTCCCTTTCAGCATGTGCAGCCTTTTTCAGTTTATCTCTAACCTTCTTTACTACCCATTTCTTACAGTCATACTTATACCCCCAAAATACTTACTCTTCCTTAAATGTTATATGTACTTTCATGAACACAAAGCTTTATTTAATCTTATTTGCCCGATAAACATTTTCTGTTGTCTGCCCATTGAGCACTTAATCTCCTAATCATTTAATTCCAAAGATAGAGTTTCCGCTTTTCTGTGAAACATATTCCCTCTTTCTCAGCAAAAGTCATTGAATATTCTGAGGATTCGAACGGGAATTCGTAGGCAAGTCTCCACTATTGTAGATTTTATCACTTTATTATTTTATGATGAGTAGCTTACGTACCTTTTGAATTTCTCTCTCTTTTTTTTTTTTTTGTACGGGGGATTAAACCCAGGGCTGCTTAACCACTGAGCCACATCCCCCTGCTCCACGCCCCCACCCCCAGGTTTTGTTTTTTGTTTTTTGTTTTTTGTTTTTTGAGACAGTCTCGCTAAGTTACTTAGGGCCTTGCTAAGTTGCTAAGGTTGGCCTTGGACTTGTGATCCTCCTGCCTCAGCCTCCAGAGTTGCTAGGATTACAGGTATGCACCGCCATGCCCAGGTAGATTGTTAATTTCTTAATAGCAACACCTATGCATTTAAAAAAATCTTCAATCCCTAACACCTAGCAGAGCATCTAGCATGTAATCAGTAAGCATCAAATATTTGAATATAATAAATTGAGCAGATGAAAATACATAGTAAATTGGGTGAGTAATCAAGTCTGGCAAAAGTATGGAGTTTGGTGGCAAGTTATCAACAGTAGTTGGAAACATAGAGGAAGGAAACGTTGTGGGGGCCTTGAGGGTCATGTTAAGAATTTAATTTTTTTCTCTCCAAGTAAAATTGTCTAGTACGGAGGACAAATATATAGTATTAACAAGAAAGGTATATTGAGAAGGTGAATAGCTAAAGGTAAAGATGTTAGAGATGTAATTGGCTCCCCTTGTGAACAAGGAGCAGAAGATGTACATTGTTTAGATGAAGTGATGCCCTGACTAGCACAGATTTTCCAAAATATGTAATAGCCGAATATACTCCAAACGCTGGTGTTTAAATGACTTCCAAAATCAAAATATAGCAAAAATTTGGGAAACTGAATGTCATATTATTTATGCTTATAATATATATTCTTATTTCATTTATTTAATTTATAACCATAATAACATTTATTGTGTCGTATGTTCTAGAAACTCTTCTAAATGCTTTTTAGATTTTTCTTAGTTCCTTCTCAGCAGCAGTCTATAGAATAGACTATAGAATAGTTTTTCCCTATTTTGTAGATGAGGAAGCTGAGGCTCAGAGAGGTTAAGTGATTTTTTTTCCCCAAAGTCATGTAACTGATAGTAGTAGACTGGATTCAAATTTAGAAAGCCTGTCTTCAAAGCCAGGGTTCTGATTTTAGGTACATTAATGTATCTAATGGATATAAAGGCCACTAGGATATTCAGGATGTTAAAATGTAAGAAAAGACTTTTAAGGAATCTCTCAGCAAATAGTGTCCGTTTCCATGACAGTGGAGGTATCCATTGAGTAATTGCTTTTTTATGCCCCTAGTTTACTCAAAAAAGATTTTAAGACAGATGTTGACTACTTAATAAGAACTTAGTTGCACAAAAACTTGTGTTGTTTATATTTGCTAAACAAATTTAGCAAATATATTAATTACTACCATTTACTTGAGTATTCTCTCCCCTAGTGGGTTCAGAGCCAATTGATTATTCTAACATCAAACCTAATTGGGGCAACATGAGTAGTGTTTTTGGCATTGTGTTTGACTCAGATTAACGTAGTAAATCCCTTCAATCCACTTTGGAGAAGTCACACCAGTGATTTGCCATTGAGATCATTTCTGGTCTGCATACAGCAGTGGAGCTGAGTAAATCTGCTCTGCAGGTAAGATGTTTGCTTTGCTAATAAACTTGTAACACCAGTGACTCCAGTGCTGCCAGCTGGGAGCTGCTGCAGTGAGACAGCCTTTGGCTAGAACATGCTCAGCTTCTTCTTTGAAAAGACCAGTACCACACTGTCAGGTACAGCGTATTTGCCAGGCATTAGATCGTGTATCCACAGGATTAGTGTCTGTCCGCAGTAGCATTTCCACAGGCCTTGCCATTTTCTTCAGGTCCTTTGGAATTAAATACTTTTCCAGATTGAAATAATTCACTGAAAGGTGATACAGATTTTGTATTAGTGGTAACCATGTGCTCATGCAGTTTTCAATCTTTGTCTTCAATAATGTCATACTAGCATAATGAGTAGTAAAATTCAAGTTAGGAGAAGAGAAAAATTGGTACGCTCTAGTGTGTGCTGCAACCAGCAAGTGAATGATTGTTGGCATCTCTTCACAACTCCGTGTTCAATGACATCATGTCAGTAGCTTGAAACCAACTACGATGGGAGTGTTTTCATTAAGAAATTGGCAAAGACTGCAAGTCAGCAATCTCCTCTTGCCCCCAGAATGCTGATTGTTAAGTGTTTTTCAGTGCACCACTGGCATTGAATTTCCATTAATTGATTATTCTAACATCAAAATGTGAATAACCAGTATAGGCATATTTCTCCATACAACTCTTTTGTTTTCTTGCAAGATATTATGGAACTTTAGTGTATTGCTTGTTGTGATTGGAGAAAACCTACAAAAATAACCCATTCTTTTTTTTTTCCAAAATAATCTATTTGGTGTAATCAATATAACTTCATTAAAATATTTGATAATTGATATTCTTCCAAATATCTCAAATTCCAAGATTTATGTGACAACCAGAGAATTGTACATTACCAAAAAAAGCTATAGTTCTTCTACACACACACACACACACACACACACACACACACCATCACAATCATAAGCCTCTTTATTTCTATTTAGTATGAATTCATACTTCCAGTTCCTTGAGAGTTAATGTGACCCGGCTCTTAAATTTGTATCTTCTACCTCATTAATTAGAAAATCTATGGAGGTAGCATAATTAAAACCAATGATTATTATTAGGGATAAGTCTGAAATTTCTGCCAAGGATTTATCATTACTTCTCCATTCCTCCATATAATAATTATGGTTTCTTTCATCTCATTTCTTTCTTTCTTATTTCCTTCTCTTCCCCCACTCTTCTTTCTTTTCTTAAAGGACGAAAGACAGAAACAATTTATAGGTAAGAAGTACCTTCAGGCAGGCACTTAAGTGTGTAGGCATATAAGACTGTGAGGCACGATGGCATATCTGTTGGGTAGAGGAGAGAATGATTGCCCCAAGAGGAGGGAGAGTCATACTTTTGGAAAACGTTTCAGGCCAAACACAAACATGTCTAGGCAGCCTGTTAATATTCTCATTCTTCATTTGAAGAAATTAAGTACCAGAGATGCTTCCACAATTATAAAACCAGTTGTCAGAAATTTGAGGGTGGCAACTAGTCCAGCCTTCTTGGTTGGCCCTTTACCACTAGTTGGCCTTTATTCTTGCTTTCCTCCAACCCTGTCATTATTCTTTGAGTAATTATTAAATGACTGCTTTATCCCAAGCATGTTCATATTTCTGGATATTTCAAAGGAGAGTGGGATCTATCTTTGCCCAGGAGGAATCAGGGTTTAGTGGAGGAGACAGGCACTTGAGGAAATAATGACAGTTCCTTTGACAAGAGTATAAAAGAGGCATGAATAGTCTGATATGGAGGCATAAGATTGCTTGACTAACATTACATGGAAGATTGAAAAAATTTTCTGGAGAAAGTCACACTTAAGGAGCTGAAAAAGGATGAGTAGGTTTTTGAATATCCCTCTCAGTCCTTAGCACAACATTCTATGAACTAACTAGTTCATCTCTATCATTTTTAAATAACCATATTAAAATATCAATTAATAAATCCCTTAAAATTCATTTTGCCTTAGTACAGTTTATCAATCATTTACTTACAAGAAAGGATTATAAAATTGTTGCCTTAATCTTATCAATACAATTTGGTTCTGCATTATGAAAGTCACCCCAGAATTTGTGATTTTGTTTAAGATGATAGGATAAAATGACAACATATGTCCATAGCATATTATTCCTTTTCCTCAAATATATTTTACACCTATGTATGCCAGTTGAAGAGGAAGAGTAATTGGTAATACATGGCTCCTCCAAAACTTCACTTTCCCCCACGTCATGTTGTGTGAATATGTTCTGATGAATGTACAGTATCCTTTTATTATTATAACATAAATTGACTAAAATTTATGGCTCTCTTAAAAGAAACTTTCATTGTGATTTTTACTATAAATCTAGTTGGGGTGGGAATTATTAAGAAAGTAAACTACCTTTTGAAAGAAAAGCTGTGTCAGTCTTCTTAATTAGCCATGAGTTAAATGGCAGTTTTGTTTGGAATATCAAAACCAGTCATTCTCTGGAAAACAAACAAACTAGTCAATCAAAACCAATATGGCCAAGCATGGTGGCATACCCCTGTAATCCCAGTGGCTCTGGAGGCTGAAACTGGAGGATCGTGAATACAAAGCCAACATCAGCAGATTAATGAGGCCCTGTCTGTAAATAAAAAATACAAAAAAGGGCTGGGAATGTGGCTCTGTGGTTAAGTGCCCCTGGGTTCAATCCCTGAGTTCAGTCCCTAGTACAAAAAAGAACTGAAAAAACCAATATGGCCACACTCACTTGGTCACCCCATCAAGTTTCCCCAGGTGGGGTGCAGTAGTGTACACTTATAATCCCAGCTGCTCAAGAGACTGAGGCAGGAGGATCACATGTTCAAGGCCAGCCTGGGCAACTTAGACTCTATCTCAGGAGGACAAAAGGGGGCTAGAGATGTGGCTCAATGGAAGAGCACTTGACAAAACATGCATGAGGCCCTAAGTTCCATCCCCAGAATAAAAAAAAAAAAAAAAAAAAAAAAAAAAAAAAACAGAAGTACATGTCTCATTGGAATTGGCAAGTAGTGCATCTACAAGCAACCAAACGCCTTGCAAAGTTTGCCTCTCTTGAGGCTAAAATTTTCCATCGTCCTGCTCACATCCTTGCCAGATTGATCCATGTTAAAAACTGTCCTTCAATTTCACATCATGTACAACCACAGAATGGGAAATTATACTCTATGTATGTATAATATGTCAAAATACATTCTATTATCATGTATAACTAAAAAGGACAAATAAAAAATTTTTAAAAATAAAACTGTCCTTCACAGAAATTATGTACATTTCTCTTTACTAGAGAATCTCTGTTCTTACCAGTCCATAAATACTAACTCCTACTTGGAGCCTGATTCTGAGATAATTGTTAAAGAAAACACATGAATAGGAATAACAGAGAGAAAGAAGTGAAGGAAACAGAATAGTGTTTGTTTATCATATCAGAAGGATTATTTTTGCTGTTTTTTTTCTGCATTGATTAGTTTATGAGTTTCTTAGAAAAAGAAATTCCCGAGAGTGTCAGAGATTTTTAAAAACATCCTAATGTATAAAGAAAAATCCCTGTGGATAGCTTAAACTGAAGGTGGTATTCTATGAACTGTATATTATGACACCAGAAGTCTTTAAAAAGAATTTAAAACCATCACCATAGACTGAACTTCTTCATAAATAAATAAATTAACGGGTTTTCTGATACTGGTGATTGAACTCAGGACTTTGAGCATATTAAGTATACACTCTACCACTGAGCTCCATCCCCAGACCCTAAATTTTTTTATATATTATTTTTTAAATGAGTGGGTTGATATAAAACAACTAATGACTTTGTCACTGTCCTGCAGTTTAAAGTCAGTGCATGTCTTGGAGGTGCAAAATATCTGGGCATCATATTATTCTACTCTAGGTCTTGAGCATCTTATTAACCCTAGTCTGACACCCAGACATCTCCTATAGATGTCAGGAGTGCTTATTCAAGTTGCAGTGGCTCCTCTGTGTATTTTTTAAGTGGCAATTTGCTGTTTGTAATTGATTTTAATGGAATTTGGCATTCTACCCCCAAACAATCTGTTCCAGCTACTCAAGAGGAAATGAATGTTGCCCACCAACCACATGATTTCTGGCTGAATCAATTACAGAATGCTTTTGGAAGATCCAAAAATGCAGGAAAGCAAAGCTAAAGGATTTTTTCCCTCTACCCTCTTCTAATTATTGATGTGTAGAAGATTCTGACGTATCTTTATACGATTAATATTGATTTGAAAGGACCATTATAGAGGTTGTGTAGCCTTGTTCTACCTCCCAGTGCTGCTTCTGTTTGCAGACTGAACAGTCGACTGGCTGATGTTTGCTGATACCTTCAGGAACTAATGTTGACTTCAGAGTAACAGACAAGCTCTTCTCTTGGCATAGGGTTTTAGTTCCTCTGCCAGTTCAAATGAGGCTCCCCTTTTGTTGAATGCAACCACAAGCTGCCTCTGCTGCTTTCTCTTGGTTAGTAACAGACAAGGCCCAACTGTTTGACATGTATCAGTTGAGAGATAAACAAAAGCCTAGACGAAAATCTCAAATAACAAGAGGAAGAAGGATGCTTCCTTATCAGCCAGTGTCTTATCAAGTGACAACTCTGGTCTTGGAATGAACTCTGAGTCTTCCTACACTTAATGGACCGGGACCACCTGGGGCCTTACTGAACAATTTACAACATATTGTATTAGGAAGCCTGTAATTAGTGAACACAAATCTGCATCTACAATTTTTTAAAGCCATTGAGGTGGTCACTGTCTCAGTATGCTGGACTGGTACCATAATCACCAAGTCTTGTATTTGATCACAAATAAATGGTGGATCAGTAAGAAATCACACCACTGTCAAATAGAAATAGCCCTACATAAAAGAGAAATTTCTGCTTCTTCAAATTATGTTTTGTTGGTGAAGTATCTTGAAAAGATGCACACCAATCTCGTCTTCTGCCATTCTCATGTCCTGGTAACTTAACCATAGACCTATAATCTTTTACTCTAAATATTTCCTATCAGCTCAACATTTCCCCAGGTCACTTGACTACATATTAGACACTGAGCTTGTACATTCTGTGATTCTGTTTTTTAACACACTTCTTTCCAGAGCTGGAAAACTAGGCATATTTGAGAGCATACCTGCACATAGCCACACACAAACACCTAGTGTAGAAGGCCAGTAGAAATGCTGTCAGTCAGTCACAGGTCTGAGTTCTGAATGAGATTCCTGGGTACCCTGATGTTGAAGATTTTAGAAAATTACAGATCATCATAAGATGCCTACTATAAATGTCTAGTGCACACACTGAATGGCATCTGGTTTTACCATTTGACATGATCCATTCTTTTATTTACCATAGGAACTTAAGGTTTCATCACACTGTCATTAACCTTAGCAGAGACATACTGTTCTTCCTTTGAACAATAGCAAGGTTCCTGGTGTGTTGTTTTCTGTTTTTCATTGTGACACTCAGGAATGTGTGAGATAAGTGGTCTTAGAGAGGGTCAAGAGTCACAGATTTGCTTTAGATAAGACACCTGAAGTCTGTAACCTCTCAGAGAGGTACAGAAGTTCTGTCTTCCCTACCTCCACTACAAATCACGTTGCCAGAAAAATTCTCCCTGGTATCACACACTGGCTGCAGGTCAAGCTGATGTCCCCTCTGGGCCTGGTGAGATAAAGAACTCCAAAATCCCTGCCTTCCTATGAAGAGTTCATCTCCTCCATCACTTCCCCCCTCTTCTTAGGCTCTGGCCCCTAGCCTACAGCCTGTATGACAAAGACCTGTTTTAAAAAATTGAGTATACACGGTACATCGTTTATGTTTCCTTAAAGGTACCCACATGTTTCTAGACTTAGGCTATATTATACCAGGAAAAATGAGCCCATGATTTAGCCAAATTTAAACCACGGGCACTAAATTAAACATCTAACATGTGTTCTATTAGTAACTGATAATCATTACCAAGTAACTGCTGTGTTTGGAAAAGTAACTTCAACTCTTTGGAGCTCATTCTCTTCTTTTTCAATAAGATGAATGTTTTGGTACATTTCATTTATAATTCTGAGTTCTTTTCCATGTTAAGCCCACATTGAGTTACACATAAGAAATAGTAATAAATATTTTTCAGGATTCAGGGAGCACATTTTAAAAGGATCAGTTCAACTAAGTGTAGCCATGTTAATTCTCTGATTCCCATAGATTTAAGTATTAGCTCTGGAAAAATACTTTCAGAAAGACGTATCATTTTCTACAGTTATTGGTTTTTCTCAGACTAGTACGGTAGCAAACTACTTTCTGTCTAATGGCTTCTATTAATAGGTTAAGAGGTATAAAATAATTTGTACTTATCTTTCATATTTGGTAGTTAAGTAAGGTGGGAACTATTTTGATACGCAGGCTGAAACACTGAAGCAGTGGGGTTCCATGCACTTTGTGTCAGCAAAGGTATCAACTGCCAGAAACCCCTGATAAGTCCCATTTCAAGCAAGTAGAGTCTGGATAATACCAGGCTACAAGACAACAGTTAGTACGTGTGAACTGGTAGTACTGCCAAATTGAATTAGCATTGTGACCCAAAATAAACACCCTGAAATTAAACAAAGCTAAGCCACCCATCTACAAGGTATGTAGTAGGCTTAGCTGATGAGCAAGATTTTTCAAAGCAATTTGAAACTGCTGCCATTTCTTCAAGCCAGAGGTTGAAAAGGCCAAAGAGAAGCTTTAAAGATATGATAACATTTTCTTGTGGTTGGGGACATGTATTTGCTGAACAAATGACAGACTTGAAAGAATGTTAGATGAAGTTTGCTCTTCTGGACCATCCTGGGCACAGAATAAATAATGGCCTTTACCACAACTTTACCACTAATTTGCTGTCACCAGGAAACTTAAACTCTTTGGAGTACAGTTTCTTTGTGTGTAAAATTGGGAGGCAGAAAAGATGGTTTTTCAGTTTCTGTCAAGTTTCTTCAGTTTCCATCATTCTTAAAGGGCTCCAAGAGAGTACGAGAAGCATATGTGTGAGGACCTAGGTTTGGTCCTCAGTACCACACAAAGTAATTAAATAAGGAAGTGGATCTTTAAATAGAAAATTCAAATGAGGACCAAAATCACAGAAGGGATTTTGTTTAAATAAAAAATCTCATATCAATTTATCAACTTTCAATTATATTAGTATGTTCTAAGTTTTCAGTGTATTAGGCTTATCTCCTCAACTATCAAGTCATGAGATTGCCATTTTTATGGGTTAACAACAGCAGTCAAGAATTATTAGTTTCACAGAGTTCAACTTGTAGAAGAGATCTCTCTGGAATTCCCATTTCCTGTAGTTCTTGATATACTGTTGGGCACATTTATTTCTTTAAAAAGCAGTATTTGAGGGCAGAAAGGCTTTTTGAAATCACATGGTCTACATCTGCAATGTAATCCCCAAATACATTACTTTGCTGTGTTTGATAAGCTTCATTTCTCTATAAGGAAGCAACCTCCACTTGTAGATCTGGTTACTGTTTATAGAAGGGTGTCGTGCTTAGCAAAATTAGAAATAGACAAGTGCCAAGATATTTATAGGTCACGCTTTTGACTCAGGTCATGCACAATGGAAACTGTTTTCTTTGACATGTCTCTGCCATTTTAGTTACAGGATCATCACACTTTAAAGCATTTGGTTTAATCCTTATCAAAAATTGTTTATACTGAAACCTTTTAAATTCCAAAATAATGTCCTTACAAATGAGGAAACTGAGACCCAGAGCACCTGTAAGTTATTTAGGATTGAGATGTGGAACACCTTGGGACTCAGATAGCCGGAGTATTGCTATCTCTAATGTGCCATTTGTTCTTTTAGTTGCAAAGCACTTGCCTCATTTCTACCCTCTAAAAATGGGGCCAAGGTTAGGTAAATAATGCTTTGACCTTGGTACTGGAAGTAGACAGAAAATGCATTGATGTCATTATGTGTTGTATGGATATGTTGAGAAGTTGTGTTCAGATGTTACAACCATTAGGCAGTTGATGATTTATTGGCCTCAGGACAGCTGTCACATCTATACAAATTTGGCATTTCCAAATACTAGAAGAAGCATCAAGTAAAGCTTCAAAATGAACTCCTGTAGGATGCATGGCCTAAGACTTACAGTTTCTTGTTTATTTGTCCTGATAGAAACATGAGTTCAGCTGGCCCTGATGGGAGGAAAGTGATGAGAAGATGTGATGGACTCATCGACTCCCTGGTCCATTATGTCAGAGGAACCATTGCAGATTACCAGCCAGATGACAAGGTAATGTGAGAGTAAAGTAGCTTACATGTTGAATTTCCTATTGTGACTTACTATGAGGCTTCAGAATATTCTTAGAATAGCTCCTTGAGTTTCGATTTATTCACTGGTCATTTGCTGAGCCTCAGATTTTCCGTATGTGCTTAGAAATATTAAAATCTATCTAGTCTTATTATTTATTTTTCAGACCCAAATTTCCAGTTATCTATTTAATAGCAGCTGAATGTGGATATTCTGTAGATGCCCAAATACTAAATGTTCAGCATTAAACTAAAATCATCTCTTCCCTTTGCTCCAAACTTTATTGTCCTCTGTATGATCCTTAATAATTATCACCATTCACCAAAAAAGGTAATCTGAATAATCTTTGCCTGCCCACCTTGCTTCACATCCCTTTCCACTGGGCAGCATATCACATTCTACCTCTGAAGGCTTTAGTCCATCCACTCTTCTCTTGTGCTAGTATTGCTTCAGGTGTGCATCTTTCATACTGGCTATTGCAATAGCCTCCTAGTTGGTCCCTATAAACAGTATCACTTCCTGTTATCCAACTCAGCATGGCTACAGAGTTATGTATCTAAAATATAGAATTGTTCTGAACACACTCTAAAAAGTAAATTAGAGGACTGGGGAAGTAGTTCAGTGGTAGAGCACCTACCTAGCATGCATGAGGACATGGTTTCCATCCCAGCACCTCTAGAGAAATATAAAAAAAAAAAGTAAACTAGAAAACTTTCCCATTGTTTTAAGAAATTCAGCTTCCACTTCTCAGCATTGTACTCATGATCTAACCTTAGCCTTTCCAGCCATAATCAGTCATTCCACTTACCCAGATGCCCCTCCCCGGCCCTACCCTCATCTGAGTGTACCCAGTAGCTGCCAATAAGCCTTGTAAGAAGCCTGGTGAGCCCTGGGAAATTGCCCCAAAGGATATCTATATGAATGTGGACAATATTCATATCCTTTTTTCTCAGGCAACAGAGAATTGTGTGTGCATTCTTCATAACCTCTCCTACCAGCTGGAGGCAGAGCTTCCAGAGAAATATTCCCAAAGTATCTATATTCAAAACCGGAATATCCAGACTGACAACAACAAAAGTATTGGATGTTTCGGCAGTCGAAGCAGGAAAGTAAAAGAGGTATATTGGGCGGTCCTAGAGAGAGAATGAGAGAGACAGAGAGAGAGAGAGAGAGAGAGAGAGAGAGAGAGTTTCTAAGTAATTAATGTATGTCAAGCACTATTTTAAGGTCTTTTAATCCTTATATCAAAAAGGATTAGATATCCAAAAGGATTGTTTTCCAGTACAGGTACAGAATAGTTCATTAATTTTCCCAGATTCATTCAGCAAATAGGTGGAGGGAAAAAAATTGAATTCCCAGCAATCTGACTCCAGAAGTGCATTGTTAGCCTTTAAACTATACTTCTGTACGCGTTATAGGTTAGGAAATATCCTTATTGCAGTACAGATGAAAGTATATGTTATTTGGCTTTAGGAATTCTGAAATCAAACTTGAGACACACTAAAATCAAACCTCAGAGGAAAAAAATGCATGTGTATTTCCATACTAACATGAAAACTGAAAAAAATGGGATCTGCCCTGCTCCTCTTTGGCATTTGTGAACTTGGTAAATTTAGAACCCTGATGCTGTCCTGGACAAGTACGAGAAGTTCTGAGAGAACAATACTATTTTTCTTATCTTTAGAGTGATTTTGACCAGTTTAGCTTTTAGCTTAAAAATAGCCTGAAAACCATTCTAGAAGGGTCTGTGCCTAATTCTCTTAATTGTCTGTCACTGTGAAATATGAGGTTGGGAAGTGTGGAGTGGTGTTAGGAAGAATTAGTTACTGTGAGCTAAGAGTTAAGTAATTAGAAATCATACATATTTGCTTTTTAAACGTCTATTTCAGGGGCTTCTTATTATGCAAATTGTTAGTATTTCTACATAGTATTTCTGGTCTGTCGGCTTGGATGTAGAATTATAGACATCCCTTGAAGTGCATTAATTCTGGATTCCCTTGTGTGTGTGGTTAGCAATACCAGGATGTGCCAATGCCAGAGGAAAAGAGCAATCCCAAGGGCGTGGAGTGGCTGTGGCACTCCATTGTGATAAGGATGTATTTGTCCTTGATCGCCAAGAGCATCCGAAACTACACACAGGAAGCATCCTTAGGAGCTCTCCAGAATCTCACAGCAGGGAGTGGCCCAGTGAGTACCATGCCCATTTTCCTACTTTTTAAGATAATGACATTATGAACATACCTACATAAGGTTCAGAGATGAAAAAATGAGGTAAGAGCAAAGTTTCTTCACTTCAGTCAAGACAGTTCTCAAGAATTGCCAGAGAGTGCTTAAGCCCTTCAGGACCTTCAGCCTCACTAGGTCAGACTGTAAGTACAAGACATATAGATATTTGTATTGTTCAGTGCTTTTCTCAGTTATAGGTCTCAGAATCTGACCTTAAACATGGTTCGGGGGGAGAAAATGGAATTTATTGGCTCTTGGAACTGAAAAGATTTAGTATGGGTCTTCTGTCTTGACTGGACTTGGTATTCCAGTGAGGATTATGACTTTTTCCATCCCTGGGTTCTGTTTCCCTTATGGTTTTGCTCTCAAAGGCCCTACCCATATGGTAACAAAGACAGCTAGGAATTATTTCAGGTTTACGTTTTACCAGCCTGGTGTCTCCACAAGAAAAAACTATTTTTCAGGTTGTTCTATTTAGAACTGAGAAAATGTGATTCATTGGCCTGATGTGAGTCTCTTCAACCAGGACCTGTGGGTGTGAGGCCATGAGGTTGGTTAACCAGGTCTGGGTAATGTGCCAGGGGCTTGAATTTGAGCAAAAAATGATCAAGGCCACTTGTACAACATGAACTGAAATGGTAAAGGGGTGACTCTCTAATGGAAAACCAGAATGTCGTCACCAAATGAAGGAGGAATTAAAGCTGGGGAGTCAAAAACAGCATATGTCTACTGCAGTATGGAATTAGAAAGGACATCTGTAGGGCTGAGGATGTAGCTCAGTGGTAGAGCACTTGCCTAGTGTGCACAAAGCCCTGGGTTCACCCACCCCACAAAAAAAGGAAAGGAAAAAAAAGGACATCTATGGTTTCTATTCTGGAAATTCAACTACAAAATAAAGAGTTGATTTTCTTTCCAGATGTACTTACTTTATACCAGCAAAGTAAAAAATACATAAAGTAGTAAAACTTTATTCCCCTTTTCAGTATTTTATAACAGGTTACATATTTATGGATTCTATAAATAATGGTTTGAACTGAGCTTATATTCTTTGCCTTAAGCTTATATTCTTTGCATTGATCATCGAGTGATTAAACTTATCCAAAATAGCTCATGGTAACGCTAATTTCAATTATCTATCCCCATAGAGAAAAGCACTCTTGTAGGGAACAAAAATGTTATTTATTCTTTACTTCAGAACCCATATTCACTTTTAATATTAGTGGAGTTTCACAGAAGCCTGCTTTCTGTTTTGAATAACATTGTGAAATGATAAAACCAGTATTTGTCTTATCAATTGGCATTGTGGTTAAAAATGCAACCAAACTTTGAAAGGAAAGCATACTTGTGCCCAGAGAGAACCTGAAGTTCCCTCCTTTCAAGGAGTATGTGATCTAGTAGGAGGAGACACACAGCTTAGAATAGTTGTAGCCTGGAGAACTAGGAGGAGTGGTGAGGAAGTTGCCAGGCGACAGGTTGGGTGGGCCATACTGAGATGCCTCCCCTTCCTTCTGTAGGCAAAGGAGGGTCATGGAAAGGTTAAGCCTGAGGTGGACCATAATCAGATTAAGCTGTAGAAGGATCACTCTGGTATAAGGCTTTGAAATCCCTGCTGGTGTTTATAGCAGATTGACTAGCAACACTTGAGTTCCCAGTGGAGAATGGAGACCATGAATTTGCAGAAGTACCAGTGTGAAAACGCACTATTTGCTCTTGCAATGTTTGGTAGCCAAGTATAAAATCGGAAAAGACAAAAAGCTAAAGGAACCCCACATTGCAGGGTTGGTAATGGGTGTAATATAAGCTGGAATGACAAGCACGTTCAGGTTTTTAGAAAGGTAACATTTGATGTAATGGTCCATGTACTCCAGTGTAAGAAAGAAATATAAGATGGGAGGATTGATGACTTGAGGTGTGGGAAATAAAAGTTGGGACTAAAGGGCTGGAGGTTTTGTTGTTGTTGTTGTTGTTGTTGTTGTTGTTGTTGTTGTTGTTTTTAGGCATGCTGGAGATCAAACCCAGGGACTCACACATGCTGGGCAGGTGCTCTACTACTAAGAGATGTCCCAAGCTCAGGACTGGGGTTCTTGATGAGGCTGAAGAGAAACGTGTTAGGAGTAAGGGAGGGAGAGCAAGGAGGACAGGAAGATGTGTTCAGAGCGTGGCATTGCCAGATTTATGTTTCCAGAGGCAATGAGCACAGATTCTGTGTGACCACGAGAGCAAGCAGCTGATAGAGAAGATGAAAGTGAGTGACTTCGGGGAAGTCTGGGAACTGTGCATGAATAGAAGGTGGAGAGGGCTATGAATCAGGCTCCAGGGCCTCCAGAGAGAATGCCATACAGTGTTCCAACTGGATGGAGTAACTCAGAAGAGCAGGGCTTCTGCATGGGAGGGAAGAAAGTCATCTAGACAGGCCATTAGGAAGACAGAGGAATGCCCCGCCTGCCTCCCAGGAGTTGTACCGAATGAATAGCTTCCTCTCTGGATGGCTATGGGAAGTGGATTCCTCCCACAGAACAACAAATAGTCTAACAAAATGTTCTGCAAATTAGTGAAAGACTAATTGTGATTCATCTAACAGTAGAACAAACATTTTTGAAACAGTGGTAATTAAACATGTATATACTTTGAGAATCTAAAGAAAGTCATGCACTATTTCCCTGAGAATGTCAAATATAAACACAAGAATGATTTTAGGGATCTCCCATTCGCTCTCTATTGCTTATCCTGGACCCTATATTAAGAAACCCCTCTCTAACATGGAGTAGAGAAATACAAGAAAAAGAGGGATACAGCTGAGGGCAAGGGGCACACAGTGTTTAGATGGGACAAACAGCATCCTGAACAATGTCAAGAGTTACAAGAATTTTTCATGTGGTAGCCCCAAATTTACTTCAAATAGAAGTCTAATACGAAGTCACAAACACAAACCAAGGCCTGAATTAGAACTTTGTTAATGCTCTGAAGAGCCTACTCAGTATTTAGAACCTCTGAAAGAAGATTGCCAACCTAATTCCAAGTCTGAGTTGCCTCTAGTGGACCTGGACCTCGACCAGCAACTTGTACATGTAGCCTTTGATTCAAAGCCAAGAATTACAAATAACCTAATAAGCAATACATTCCTTTCTTTAAAAGCCAAACATCTTGGGGCTGGGGTTGTGACTCAGTAGTACAGTGCTTGCCTGGCACGTGTGAGGCACTGGGTTTGATTCTCAGCACCACATATAAATAAATAAATAAAATAAAGATCCAAAGCAACTAAAAAAAAAAAAAAAAAGCCAGACATCTCTTTCAGAATAAAAATGGAAATGACAAAGCTTGTTCAAATATGTAAAATGCCCAAACGAACAAGAAGAAACAGAAAAGATAACTAAGCCATTCACCAGTAAATAAGTTGAAGTGATAATCAAAGACGTCTCCCTTTAAAATGTTTTCTCGGCCCAGTTGACTCTCTAGGTGAACACAGATTCCACGTCACCACAGAAGTTGAGTGGCTGATGTACAGCTATGTGGCTAAATTCTACCAAATCCATAAGGGCAATACAAGAAAAAGAAAACACAGACCCATTTTATTTATAAATACAAATGCAAAAAAATGTAATAGCTAACCAAATCCAGCATTGCATTTAAAAAATATTGAACAACCTGTTTCTATCTGGTAATTACATTGTAAACCTAATAAGAATTGAAAGAAAGTATCTTTAGACTGGTTTTATCTCAGTTCTAGTTTTTTTTTTAAATGGAATTATTTTTATTTACTTTTCCATATATGTATGTTTTTGTTTACTTATTTATTTGCTTATTTTTATTTTGTGCGTGCAGCACTGGGGAGAAAACCTAGGACCTCATATTTGCTTGGCAAATTACCATTGAGCTATGCTCTTGGCCCCACAGTTCTAATTTTTAAAACGTTCAGTAATCTATCAAACCAAACCAAAAATCCTTAATATTACTATGAAATCAAATGCAATAGCACTTATAGGACATCTCACAAAACAGATGCCGACGTCAGTAGCCCAGACGGTTGTCCAGAAGGAAAACGGCCTTCAGCATACCCGAAAGATGCTGCATGTTGGTGATCCAAGCGTGAAAAAGACTGCGGTCTCCCTCCTGAGGAATCTGTCTCGGAATCTTTCTCTGCAGAATGAAATTGGTCAGTCAGTCTCCTGCCATATGTATATGTTGAAAATACAAGTGCAGCAAGACACTGTCAATATCACATTCTTTTACAGTGATGAACTAGAAATGTGAATAAAGGGCAGAAGGTGGTAAGTAGGTCTGGCTTTTGTGCCATAGAACATAAAGGGCAGACTTTCTCACTGGTCTCAAATTGGATTGTTCTTAATACCCAGGCTTTTAATTTGCTTAAATTACTTACAGAGGAGAAATTTTAAACCATACTAATATTTAACTAGATAAGCAAGATGTTTGACATTTTTTCATCTTTTAACCATGCCATTCAGTGAAGTCTTTTTAAACCTCATAGATGTTCTCTTGACCTGCTTAAGCACCACTGTACTAGAACATTAAGAAAACATACACAGCAGTTGTTTACTTTAGAAGTTTAGAGGCTTGGCAGGGTGTTGGACTGGATAAAGAAAGGATAGACAGATAACCACAAGAAAAAGACAAAAGGAATCTGGATGTAGCAGGTTTGGCATGGACGGTCTTTAGAATAAATATGATGAAGCCTATTTGCCTTATTCTTGGAGAGACTGCATTTCTGATGAAGACAATTACTATGATATATTATCATAACACAATTTTTCATTCATTTGCTTATACCAAGAAGTATTGGATAAGGGGCTGGGGATATAACTCAGTTGGTAGAGTGCCTGCCTTGCAAGCACAAGGCCCTGGGTTCAAATCCTCAGCACTGCAGGAAAAAAGAAGTATTGGATAAATGCTTGTTAAATCAAGTAAAAATATATAAAATAAAAGGAAGAAATGCTAAAATTATGCATGCTTCCTAATGCTTCATAAATTGATCATTTCTAAAACCTAGATTGTTTTTCACAAAATTCCACTAAAATTATAAGCAACTTTTTATTTGCTTCTCTTAATGGATTAGATTTTGTAATCTGCACACACCAATAGCACCAGGGATATCAAAGTCTGCCGGGTGGTTTAGTCATGTCGTTTTTCAAAGACAGTCACACTTGACAGGAGGTTCATACAATGGTTTCAAGCCCATTATAAATATTGGGACAGCCTGGAAATTTCCAGTGGATCTAAAAGAAACCTTGCCATGGGCATTCTCAGAATTATAAAAGCGTTCTTCCTATTGTCTATTTTGGGGGCTTTTATGCTAGTTTCTATAGCGGTATATTATCCTTTTGCTTTTTTTGTTCGTTTGTTTTTCTTTGCCCATGTGAAACATTGACTCCATGTCTAGAACATTGCCAAGAAAAATAACCATGTTGTGCATATTATGCATATACCTTTGGAACAGAAACGCTATCGTTTCAGGTCCTCTGTTGGACAGGTATAGTAACCCTGTCGTTACCACACCATTTAGCGTCACTCTAAGGACAACAGAATAGTTCTTAGCATGATTAATGCAGTTTTAAATTCCATATTGGTTTTATGCAAAGTATATAATTTAAGTAATAAAACCTGTCTTGATTCTGAGTTTTAATAGCCAGGAATAAGTGAAAAATCTGTTTGAATACATGCTTTGTGTTTCTCATGAGAGGTTTCTATGCCAGGGAACTTTCCATGTCTCAACCGAGAATGAAGTCACATTTTACTTGTGTTTATAGAGAAAAAACTTAAAACATTTTTTCTCAAAAACTTGAAGATAGGCAACATGGCATAGTGACAGCATAACAGCTGTCACAGAGAAAAGATGGCTTGCATCCCACAGTGCTACTTTGCCAACCCATGTCACCTTGGCTAGTCACTTAACTGCTGCACCCCAAGGGAAATGAGTAAGTTGCTACCTCAGGGTTTTTCCAAGGATCAAATAATGTGTGTATAAGCCCTGGGGTGTGGCAGACACACCTCTACAATTCCAGTTCACATTTAGTCATCGTTATAGGTGTTTTCAGATATCCAAATATTAAAGATCTTACCAGGCCCACAGTCCACTTTGGAATGGAATATATATATAGTGTGTGTGTGTATGTGGAGAGAGAGAGGAAGAAAAATGTAGGTATGGATATAGACACACACCCTCCCATACCATATTATGGTGTGAAATTTGCTGGTATAAACAGTTGCACTTTTCTAAGAAAAATAAACATGATAGAAAATGTTAGATTCTAACTCCTTTAATTGCCACTCCTCCTCAGCCATGACCTGAGTTCTAACCTTAACCTTGACCTACAGAGATAGACACTCATGGCACAGTGAGGAAGAGAAGGTGGAGCCTCTTCCTGGGCAGAGTTCTCAAGTGAACATCCTGGGTCTCTGCTGCCATTGCTGCACCCTCAGAGAGATTGGTCAGGTGTTTGTTGTGCAGTGGTCTTGGACTTATCTCCACGTTAGTCAATGAAATTGGTTGAAAGGAAAGTTCATGTTCTTAAGGTCTTTGACCATGGTTTAACAACCTATTAAAGGAGGGACACTTCTGGTAATAACAAGCATCTACTGAGAGCTTACTGTGGGCAGGGCACAGTTAACACACAGTAGCTCACTAATTCCCTAAAAACAAAACCTGTGAAGTAGGTACTGTTATGATACCTCATGTACAAATTAGGGAAATGCAACATTGAGAGGGCAAGCTACTTAACTTGAGGCCCATAGCAATTAAGTAGCAGAGGAGGACTCAAACTGAAGGAGGCTGAGCTCTGGACTTACACTATTCCATGATGCTTAGACACGGTAGCATTCAGATCGCTGAACAGTAAGCATGTCTTACCTGCCCATCAGGTCTGGGTATTATCCAATGTTGACACATCATTCAGTGCCTTTTATTGAGTCCCTCTCTATTTCAGCAATAATGAGTGATGCTGGAAAAAGAGAAATAAGGTAATTGTATTTAAGAAACCCATAGTCCCACTTGAAATTCAGACAGGCACATAACTAGTTATAATCCAGTATTAGAGGAGCATGGTTCAAGTTCCTACATGAACACAGATGATGGAACAAGAAAATAAATATTTGTTACACATTCATGAACAACACAACACTTTATTAA
Organism: Glaucomys volans; assembly: GCA_020662805.1. Classification (NCBI taxonomy): domain Eukaryota; kingdom Metazoa; phylum Chordata; class Mammalia; order Rodentia; family Sciuridae; genus Glaucomys; species Glaucomys volans. Next base: position 1,377,998 of record JAJEJO010049872.1, read on the forward strand.
GGAGCTGTTGGGGAGCAGTGTGAGCTACAAAAACATGCTCTCAATGTTAAAAAGGAGTTCCAAAGTAGTTAAAGAAGAAGAAGAAAATATATGTGAAAAGAATTATTACAAAAATTCAGTACAAATTTATATTGCCCAGAATATTAATACCCCAGGACAAATTATAGTGAAGTCTTCAAATATCAATACCTTTCTTGCTACTATTAAAAAAAAAAAAAAGCTAAACTCACCAGGTGAAGTGCACACACCTGTAATCCCAGCAGTTTGGGAGGCTGAGGCAGAAGGATTGTGAGTTCAAAGCTAGCCTTAGCAATGGAAAGGCACTAAGCAACTCAGTGAGACCCTGCCTCTAAATAAAATACAGAATAGGTCTGGGGATGTGACTCAGTGGTCAAGTGCCCCTGAGTTCTATCCCCAGTACCAAAAACTTCTGAGAAGTTACACACATGGTAGAAAAGAACATTTTAAATCGTTCATTTCTCTTTAAGATAGTAGTATTATCTATGTATCGAAAAACTCTGGAAAGTTCTGATTATTTTTTTAAATATTTTTATGTCACCATTAATACTATTATAAAAATAGTTCTTATTAACATTTTAGTGTAGTTCTCATGTATTTTCTTTTGTAGAATTATGTATTCCTTACATAAGTCCTGAGAGTTCATGTATAATATTAACATAAATATTTTTGTGTTGTATATGCTTAATAGATGTGGAATGTATAGCATTCTTTGCATGTATATTTTAGCCAATCATATTCCTATTATTTGGATATGTAGTCTTTTATAATTCTCTTCTTATATATAATACAATCAGAAAGATCTCTGCAGAAAACTTTTTCTTTTATTAAAGTGATTGTCTAAGGTGTATTCCCAGAAGTGGAATTGCTGAATTAAAGAATATGAAATTTTGTAGATTCTTGTCACTTTTGTCAAATTACTTTGTGAAAAAATCTTCAATATGCTGCGCATGGAACATCTTCAGATGCTCTTCAAATGTTCAAATTTGATTATTAGAAAAGCTACATCTTCCTTTGTTGACCAATTGTGTTTCTTTTTCTTTCTTTTTTTTTAATGTCCTTTACCCAAAATGTATTGGCATCTTGGGATTAAGAAAAATCTTTCTAATCAAGTGTCTTTTCTGTCATCTTGTAGCCAAAGAAACCCTACCCGATTTGGTGTCAATAATTCCTGACACAGTCCCAAGTAATGACCTTCTCATTGAAACTACAGCCTCTGCTTGTTACACACTGAATAATATAATCCAAAACAGTTACCAGAATGCCCGGGACCTTCTGAACACGGGAGGCCTACAGAAAATCATGGCCATCAGCACAGGAGATGCGTAAGTCCTTCAGTATCCGCCCATCAGTGTCTCTCCTTCCCCTACCTCCTCCCCTATTCCTTCCCGTTGTGAATGTGCCATCAGTGAGCACTGCAGGCAGATTGGCTACAAACAGTCACAAAACTGCCCAAACCATCTGGTGATGAGGCAAGTGAAGAACTGAATCAGCCAAGCCACTCCACTGAACATTCTCCTCTCCACATCAAGAGTCAAACTGTATAGCTTCTCTTGGAAGTGTATTCCAGAATTTTATGGACCTCATGAATTAGTTTCCCAGGACCACCACTGTGGTGGTGCTTAGACCAGTTTAGCAAGTGTCACACTAGCCTGAGCAGTGAGAGCCAGGAGCAGTGGAGGGTGGCTTCCAAGAAACTCTTGCTTTCTCAGTTTTCTCTGGCACATCCCTTTCTACCTCTGATTCCTTTTTACAAATAGAAGGCCTAGTCATGTAAGTCATCTCCCATCCCTAATCCTGGGTATAACCAAATCATTACTAGTAATTAGTAATGATTAATTTAGAGTGATGGATGAGAAGGAATATGAAAATCATCTTTTTCTTTTCATACAACTCAGAATTGTTTGATTTGTTACCTTATTACAAATATAAGAATTTTTTTCTTCTTTAGTACTGGGGTTCAAACCCAGGGCCTTGTGCATGTTAGGGAAGTGCTCTACCACTGAGCTACATCCCCACCTTCAAGTTTCCTTTGTAAATAACCAGAAAAAATGCTTTCAGAGCCTCACTGTAATGAGCAAACAGACTTTACCTGTAGTCAACAAATGTGTGTTCAGCTGCACAGAAGTGAGAACAGGGGTTTGGTATATCCAGGAGTAAGCAGTAGTCACTTCCAGTGGTACCTGCCCAGGGGAGATCTCTGTGACCCTCTGCAGCCTGCCTCCGGCAAAGCACATGAGGAAAGAGTACCACACAGCCAGATGATCAAAAACTAGCCCAGAGCCCAGGCTCGAATATCAATTACCCGCAATTAGCCTCTTCCCAGAGCCTGACAGGTAGCAGTTACCTTTGTGGAAAAAAATGAATTACTGCTACAAAACAGAAGCAACTCTTCCAAGTTGACACCTAAAACTCCTAAGCAAACCTCCCTAAGGTAGTACATACATACTAAGGTAGTATGATTTTAATTATTTGAGTATTCAGATGCAATAGTTGTTGCCCTTAAGAATATGCCTCACTTTTGGACAGCTTAGCTTAGCAAGATAGAGGGATATACTGCTGTCACTTGTGTGTTGCCTTGAATGTCCACTTGTGACATTGGCCTCTCAAAAAAAAAAAATAGTAGGCACTTCCATTTGTCCCTGCTACTCTTTCCCTGTTTGAGTGTTGTATATCTGACCTATTATTTATGAGCTAGCCTGGGAACTTATTACCATATACATCATTATACCTTTGGGTAAGCGAGTTCCAAAGTGCCGAACAACCAACTTATAAACAAACTTTATGAATATAACCACCTTGCAATTTAAGAACTTTTTATGATTTGGGGTTTTAGAGATCTATAGCATTCATGGATTTATTTGTATTTAGTTATTGCCAATTGACTATGAAAAGTCTGTAGGGTACTAAAAATTTGAGTTCTCTCTGGGCAGGGCTGGAAGGAGGGAGCCAGGCTTTCAGCTGATGATCGACCTCAGTGTGCTCTTCTCCCCACAGCCTGGCTTTCTGGATTCTTGCTTGCATGTTTACAAGTCCTTTGATATGGAAGGGGGCAGGAAAAAAACACCACTTTCGTTTCTTTGTCTAAAAAAAGAAAATTCAGCCATATACTAATGAGGTGATGGAAGAAAAAGAGATCCAAGAAGGCACTGATCTTTGGTCAGAAATAGGAAATTCAGGACACATTTAAAAGAGAACATCAAAAACAAATATCAGTGTCAACATCAGTGGTGACTTAGATTTAGAACAGGAACAATTTCTCCATTTATTCTAAGACAAAGTGATTCTGAAACCATTTTAACAAGTGCTGCCACAAGAATTTATTTTACTCACTTGAAAAATTATTCCTACATTGACAGCCACTGAGTCTAAGAGGTGTATGTATATTCAGCCATACATTCCTGCGTTGGTGTTCAGTAAATACATATCATAAATATACAAATGTAAATTGTATTCTATTAGTAAATTCAAGGACTCGTAACATGTCTGAGGATGTATTCCTTATAAATATCAGGAATTTTCTGTATAAAATATTTATAAGCCCTGCCCTAGTGGCTTAAAAAGATTAAACCAACAAAGAAACATGTGGGACCCTGGGTTCCATCTCAGCACAAATAAAGGAGAGAACAAAAGTGGTGTGCCCTCTCCATTCTTGTCTGACTCTCTGGCTGCCACAGCCAAGGTTGAAGACACACGCAGAATGTCTGAAGGCAGCATCAGACCCCTCACACATCTTGCCATGTCCTTTTTTTTTTCCAGCTATGCCCCCAGCAAAGCCAGCAAGGCTGCCTCTGTTCTGCTGTATTCTCTGTGGGCGCACACGGAGCTCCACAACGCCTACAAGAAGGTAAGAACACTGCAGCCAGCGTGTCACACTCACAGAGTCTGGTAACAGGGACCTGTCCAGTGAGAAGCCACTAGAAAACTGCATGTTCTCTTGTGTGAGAATTGCGTTGCCTTTCACACTTCTGTCTGTTTATTCCAAAGGCTCAGTTTAAGAAGACAGATTTTGTCAACAGCCGTACTGCCAAAGCCTACCACTCCCTTAAAGACTGAAGAGGATGAAGACTTAGCCTCAGAAATTTCAGCCTCACCAAACTCAGCTACAAAAAGCCCCAAAGGAAAATACCTATTTTTCTATTACTCAGCCCAAGAAACCTCACAGAGCATGCCATGTTTCTATCCTTTTCTATTTCCATAGTCCCCAGAATCCAGAAAACATAATCAGGACGTAATTTTTTAGGCTTCCAGAAGACTTTTGCAAGTGCTGCAGCAGGTGACAATGGCAATAGGTTCTACATTACCCTCTACAAAAGCCGTCTTTGTTATCCAGGCCCATGGCGCATGGCCTTCTGCATACAAAATGTGAATTCATGTGGCAGGTGCACGTTAACAGAATGCATAAGGAAAGAAGCTATCGTATTACTAGAATTTTAAAAGTTTGACTTACACTTATATTCCTTTTCTGGTTTCCATTTTTTATCACTCGTCTGCACATTGCTTCACCCTGAGCCACAAGTGTATTATTCTGCAATGTTGAAACATATTGGAAATGACAAGAAATATTTGCAGAGTTATCCAGAAGAAAGTGTAATGGCAAAATTAGTTTCTGCTTATTTTTATCCTTTTGGTTTTTTTTTTCCCCCTCTGATTTTAAATGAATTTAAGAAATTTAGATTACAAAAAGTATGCATGCCTGACTATAAGAGAAGGAAACTGAGAGGAAGTGAGTACACCAAATTTAAATTTTTTTTTCCACAAAGAAAGGCAACAATGGTTATAAAAACCAGCATTCTCCCTAAGCACTAAGTGAATGGGATTTTTGCTAAAGGAAATACTTATAACACCACCACAAATGCAAATTTCTACTAACCAGTGGCATACGGTACCATCTATTTCCTGGGCTTTTTCAGCCACTGCATCGGGCTGGTGGAAGAGTGGTCTCCACTCTTGCATTCTAAGAGGAACCATAGATCCCTCAGACTGCTGGGCCAGCCCTGGGCACTTAAAACAGAGCTCTAAATGAGTCACTGTCAAGCAGCCCAACTTTGTCCGATATTGAAAAACTATCACAGAGCCACTAAGTCTTCTGTGATCTTCTTCAAGCCATTATTTTAAGCCAAGAAAACACTAGAGAAAAAAAGTGAAGAGGTCATGTTGAGGAGAACTGAGAAGGTGTCAAGGCCATCCAGAAGGGCCCTGAGAAGGACTGACCTTTAGAAAGAAAATCATGTCTAGCAAAGTGAATCTGCATAAAATGTTGTTTAAAATGGGCTGTGATTAAAACATTCATGGAAAATTAGTCCTCTCAGCTGTAATTCTGTTACATTTTGTTGTTTTGAAAAAGACTGACAATATTTGTCATAGAAAAGTAAGAGACAGAAAACTCCTTCAGCTTCTTTTGGCCAGGAAAAAAAAAAAAAAGTAATGGACAATAAATTCTTATTTCCAATTAAAATGTGTATGTAAGTCTTTATATTTGAAACTTAAAATTTTTTTGACTGTTACAGCTCAGGGAAGACTACTAGGTTACTAACTCAGGTCAAAGTGAAATTATTTAGATGCCAATTTTTTAAATACTACAGAGAGAATTTATATCTCTTTTCCAGATTTCTAACAATAAGTAAACATTTAGAGTTTATTTCTCTGGGTAATGTATGTTTAAAAGTTTCTGGGTTTTCAGGCATCAATAGAGACTTTAATAATACTAAATGTAGATTGAGGCAAAAATAACATTGCCTGCATAGGTATTTATGTGTGTCTGATTTGTCTACCTTTCTATATGACAGGACATTTGAGGATTTGACCTTATAAACTTCAATTACTGTTGAATATCCTATTATTATTTCTTTCCTAATTAGAGTCCTAAATTCTTTACCAGGAAACATGTTTCTTTACCAAGAAACATCCTTTAAGAATACGGGACTAGCTAGTAACTAAAGCATATAAAAATGGAGAAACGTACAAATGTGCTGACTATAGTTAGATTTAATATATTGAGGGGGTCTGGGGGGTCTGTGTCCATGAATAGATAGGCTATATTTGATCCTTATATCCTGCTTTGTCTCTCTATTTGCAAACACTTCCCTACTTTACTATTTGTGAACACCTTTAAGGGAAGTCCTTGTGTGAGTTTGGACCACAGGTCTACACACAAGGCTGGGATTTGTTTGTTTGTTTTCCTGTATGTCCGTGATTGTGCCCATACTGCCAAAGTAACTGGCAGGCTCTCTCATTTATTTGTACTAAGAGTTCCAAAGGACTGATCCTATGTCAATAATTCTTTTTTAAAAGAAAAAATTCTTTTTTAAAAATAAATTTTTAACAATTTATTTTTATTTTGGTACTGAGGATGGAACCCAGTGCCTCACACATTCTGGCAAGTGCTCCATCACTGAGCCACAACCCCAGTCCTGTGTCAATAATTCTTAATGGTCTTCTGGAGTATGGGTGGTTGCTGCCTTAGATTCCATTACTGGAAACATCTGTTTGTACTGGATTGAAATAACCAAAGGATCTTCTGACAAGATGAAGAGGAGATTAACATGTCAAGTGAGAGAATAAGCAGGAGGAGAAAAACCACTTTAAAACCAATTTTACCAACCTCTGAAGAAGCAATTCCTCACATAAAACAGAAAATAGGATGTTTACAAATTTATATACACTATAATGAGATTTCTTCTAAATAAATATATAATAAACTGCATTGGAATGAGGACTTTGGTGTGTGTACACTTTGAACAAAATTGCAGAAGAAACCTCAAATCACATAATCTCAGGATTAGGAAGGAATTTAGAAAGCATCTGGTCAAGTCCTCCTTAAAGTAACTTCTTGCATCAAAAAAGACCCAGTTCTTATTAATATGAAAGCAGAGAAACAATCATGTGTTCGACTAATGCCCAACATTACCTGTGACTGGCCCTTTTTAAGACTCAGTGACTTGCATTTAAGAATTCTTTGTGGGAGAAAGGAAACAAAATTTCAAAATAAAACTTTGCTCTAAGGTTTACTTTCTAGTTTAACAGTGTTCCTGACAGTTTCACTACTTAGCAAAATAAATTCAACCTTTTACAGACTATAAGAAAAACTTTCTTTGTGATACCATCAGGAAAAAGATCAAAATGCCATATGGTGGCAGAAAAGCTGTTTAAAGTATGAGCAGAAGGGAAAGCATTCTGAAAACCACAGCCTATGAGATTTATTAAAAAGCCCAGCAGTATTTAGCCTAGAGAAGGCAGCCCTGTTACCACTTGGTGTTCTTTGAAAGAGCACCATATGGAAGATGGCAGTCTTACACTGACAGCACAGAGGACAACTCCAGGCCAATAGGTGGAGGCTATAATGAGCCTAGCTTTGGATAATGGTGGAAAATGCTGAGTGTTCCTCACCACCTCCCCACAAAGTATATACTTCCTTTTTATGCATGGGAAAAACCTGAAACCAGCATTGAATCACATTGCCAAAGTCACGCAGCTAGAAAGTACAGAGGATCTATATGAAGCCAGTCCTCTCTGGGGGTGTCCTGCAAACCCAGTGAAAAACTCATGTATCGATGCTGGTGAAATGGGAGTATCTCTTTGGCTTGGTTATTTGGCAAGAAATGAGTACAGTACTAGATCACATTTAAGAGAACTGGTTAACCAGCCAGGCTGAGCTCAAATGATGACTTCCCTCTCATTAACTGGTATTTCTTATTGTCACTGAGCCTTAGGATTCGTTGCCTATGGTGTGTGATGGTAGCATTCACCTCATTGGGTTGTTCTGAAGACAAACTTTTTTTTTTTTTTTTTTTTTTTTGCGGTGCTGGAGATTGAACCCATGGCCTTGTGCTTGCAAGGCAGGCACTCTACCAACTGAGCTAGATCCCCAGACCCGAAGATTAACTTTTAATAAATGTAGACCATCTAAAACAGTGCCTGACAGCATATACTGAATAAATTCTAGCTAAATAATAAATCCTAGCTAAATAATTTGGAGTTCCTTACAGAATTTCCTTTTTAATTCATCTCTTTAAAATTTCTTTTTGCAAATATGACTGGTTCAGTTAAAAACCCCAACCTCCCTCACCCACTCACACACACATAGGCCCATCCCTTCATGGGCCAGGTAGGAATGAAAAATGAGAAAAATAAATATGGGTCAGGCAAGCAAATTCTGAATGCCTGCTCCTCAGAACATAAGCACTTTGTGGGCTTTTAACTGTTACATAAAAAGAACTATCCCACACTTAAGTTTGAGAAAAGCTGAGCTATGCAAAGATCAAAAGGTTCTTGGGGCTGGGGATATAGCTCAATTGGTACAGTGCTTGCCTAGCATGCACAAGGCCCTGGGTTCCACCCCCCCCAAAAAAAAAAAAAAAAAGAAAAAAGAAAAACAACCCATGACAACCTGATACAAGTAGGGAAAATTCCAATATTTAGAAAACCGACAAAATTTTCCCCAAGGAACTTTTGTTTCTTTTGCCCCTTGATCTAATTGGGGATTTTTTAAGTCCTAATTTTAAAAAGTAAAAATAATCTATTTTAATGGTATTGCTTTAGCAGCTCTATATAAGAATTATGTGTGAACGTAGTAAGTAACACATTCCCATTTTTTATGGTGGTGGCTCAATTCCTAAAGTGACCCAATTCCACATCTCACATTGTATTTTTCCTTCTTGAGGTTATCACTTAAGATGCTTCATTTACATTTGAGTAATCAAAAAAGGGGTCAAAATAGCAGAAGCAATAAGTGTGTTTATCTTATATAACAGGAAGACCAGGACTGGGCGTGGCTATTGCAGTTGTTCATTGACATCATCAAGAAACCAGGTTCTTCGTCTTTCTGCTACCTGTCATCCCCAACAGGTTGGCTTTTTTCTCGATATCTCTTCCAAAATGGTTGCTGCAGCTCCAAACATCCCATCCTCAGCCCATTCAAAGGCTAGCAGAGCAAAGAGTCTTTTCATGCATTCTTTTTTTAATGCAAGAAAATTTTCTTAGAAGCCCCAATGAGACATCTCTCATTCATTTCTTTTTGTCTAGAATTACATTTTATGTCCATTCCTAAGCCAATGAAGCCATATTCCTATAAGCCAATCATACTTCACCCAAGACTGGACTTGCTTCTCCCCTTGGCTCATGGATGGGGAATACTTGAAAAAAGTCAGGGTTTTATTGAACAAGGATGGAGAAAAGGCTACAGAGTAGCCACGCAACAGTATCCACTCTATGTAGAGACACTCAGAAGAATTCAGCAAGTTTTAGCAAGTTGATCACTTATAAGATCACTTCGTTTTTTCAAAACACTTAAGTGTTTCTATTTCAAGTTTTTGCACTATGGTGGTTCTATTGCATTTAGGACAAAGTCTCCGTGAAAGTTTGTAGATAGTTAGCCCAGTAGTCATTTCAAGGGGAGTAATAAAAGCGGTTAACAAGACTGATGCTCAATTGAACAATAGGAGGTAGAATAAAAAAAGAGGTATAGCTACTTTTTTATTTTCTTGACATCCACCTTTCCTCACCTTTAAATAGTCATTATGGAACTAAAGTTAAGCCTTCTTTGACAAAATCCTCTAGGAGGAAAGTTGACTTGCACGTGGGATTGGATGGTCTTCTGTTCCTCAGGGAGCTGTTAGGCAGGAACAGGTCAATTTTACCTCATTGCTTCCTTCATAATAGTAGGGGATAAAGTGAGATGATGCTTCCAAAATGCCTGGCACCTCGCCACTCAATGAAAGGTGGAGACTGCTTCCCCCTTCTTGTAGAACTTTGCCAGCCAGGGATCTCCAGGGGTTCTGCCTCCTCCCATCCCCATTTTCCCCCATGCTTTCCATAGTGTCCTAGGGATCATCTTAGAACAGAAAGCAAATCCCAAAATAGGGAGTGATAAGAAAAGGGGAGAAAATTCACCTGCTGAATCCTGTCATTTCCTCCAGCCCCTCCCATGTCTCCAGGTTGCTTCACTTCTCTTCTTCTGATCTGTTATTTGCAACCCCACAGCCCTTGACCTATCCTTTTCCACACCAAGGCCCACCCTCTTGGAGAACTCAAATCCAGGGGAAAAAGTAGCAGGACTAACCTTGCTGCTGGGTTGCAATGGAGACAGTGTGTCGTTGCTGACTCAGGTGGAAATACTGGACTTGTTTGCCTCTTAAAAAAAAAAAAAAGGTTTTTTTCATTGGTGCTACCCAAGGTATAATAATGGGTTAGTTTAGCCCCATAATAAAGATCAATTTCCTTTTGGGAAAAAGGATAATTTGGGGAAAGAGTATTTGGAACCAGTAAATGTTTTATATTTGTATGAAAGGTGGGTGTGGTATAGACTGGTACCACCATTTTCTCTCTCTTTCCTTTTTCCAACAGAGTAGAAATGTTTACAAGATGTGTAGTGCCAGAATAAAGACTTATATTTCCCGGCCTCTTGCCACTCAGGGAAGGCATATGGCTAGGGATCAGCCAGCGGATATGGGTGAAGTACAGTTCATCAGCTCTTCCAAACCTGCCCTCAGGGATGGTGACATGTGCCTTCCCCTCCTCTCTGCCTGCGTCCGTCCTGCCTGGAATGCTGATGCTGCCTTCCTGAACCCTAGAATAAAGGTCATGTTCTCACGTGGCAGTGCAGTGACCCATCAGACATTAAACACATGGGATAAAAATTGTTACTGGTTTTATGCCATTTTATTTTTTTATAACTTACAATCGAATATAATTGTAACTGTTACTTTTGACACATTTGTCTACAGCAAAATCAAAAATATTTTAAGTCTTTACCGGGCCTGGTGGCTCATGCTTATAATCCCAGTGGCTCGGGAGACTGAAGCAGAAGGATCGTGAGTCGGAGGTCAGCCTCAGCAACTTAGTCCCTGTTTCAAAATATAAGAAGGGATGAGGATGTAATTCAGTGGTAGAGACCTCCTAGGTTCAATACACAGCAGAGGGAAAAAAAATATTCCAAACCCAGAATGTACTATGCCTCTGTCCTGGGTCAGAACACCCGCACAAGTTAAAGCTGCTAACAAAACACAAAGAAAGTGAGTTGAATTCAGTGAATTAGTTTTAGGTTCAGGTATCTTTATCCTGTAGATAATACTCTTGACAAAGCAATCTTAAGCCACATTCTGAAATTAATTCTAAATAGGCAAATACGTACAATCCAGGTGATAATCATACAGCACAGACCTGACATAATGGTGTCAAATTTCCCTGGAGAAGCATGCCTAGAATAGATGGGGGGTGGGGAGGGAATACCCAAAGCTTGATCTATTAAACTATGTGACTAGCCCATAGCCAAGTTACAGAAACACTCTAAGTGTCTATCAGATGAATGGATCAAGAAAATTAGTATACACATACAATGGAATATTATCCAGCCTTTAACAAGGAGGAAATCTTGTCATTACTATGACATAGATGAACCTTGAAGACATTATGCCAAGTGAAATAAGCCAGTCACAAAAGACAGAAACTGAGGATCTCAAATTATATGTGGAACCTGAAAACATATTCCCTGGACAAATAGCAGGGTGGTTATGAGGGACCAGGGGCAGGGTGAATGTGAAGATAAAAGATGAGCTCTTAAGTTCTGGAGACCTAATGTACAGCACGGGTACTATAATTAATAATGCATGCTGTTAATAGACACAATTAATACATATTTGAAATTTGCCAAGAGAGTAGATGTTAAGTGGTCTTCCCAATAAAAAGAAAGTTAACTGTGAGATAATGACTTTGTTACCCTATCTTGGTTGTAGTGATCATTTCATAATGTATAAGGATATGAAAACGTCACATTTTATATCTCGAATATATTATTTTTGTCAGTTACACCTTAATAAAGCAAGAAAAGTATGTGACTAGCAAAGTCTGTTCTCTACAGTGCATTTGCTGGCAAATGTCAAGAACAAATAGTGTCTATTCAGTGAAAAGTGCCATTAAGTAGACACTGCTTTGGTGTGGATCTGTAGTGTCTTCCAGAATCTTGTATGGAAAGTATCCTCCCCAGTGCAGCAAGGCTCCGAGGCGGACTTTTAGGCAATGCTAGGTCACAGGACTCTGACCTCGCCAGTGGATTAATCCACAGATAGCTGAGTTGACTCTGGGGAAGTGGGACCTACTTGGAGGAAATAATTGAGTAGGGGTGTGCCCTCTCTGACCCCTTCCTCTGTCTCTCTGCTTCCCAGATGCCCTGAGCTGAGCAACTTTCCTCCACCACACCCTTCTGCCACAGTAGGCTGCCTCGCCTAGGCCCAGAGCAGTGGAGCTGGCCAACCATGAACCAAAATAAACTTTTCCTCCGCTAGGTTCTTGTCAGGTATTTTGGTCACAGTGATGCAAAGATGACTAACACCTACTTATGTCACAAACATTTTTAAAAGGTCTATTGAAAACCACCTACGGTTGCCAAATATAGTGTATCTGACAGGGGTTCTAGCAAAAGGCATCCAATTTTTTATCTGCATAATGTGGTGCTTCGGAAACATTAGCAAGTCATAAACAGTTCTGTATGGCTTCGTGTGATTTTTGCTTCATGGACCTTGTCTTTGGGCACTCAGCAACCAATCTGACTTCTGAATTTCCTACTGTGTCGTGGGACTAGAAGGCAAAATAACTACATTTTTCATAGTTTCTCACAGGTAGGGTTTTGGATGCAGCTTCGATTCTGCCAATAGGATGCAGCTGGGTGGAGTCCATTATCCAACAGCTTTGTGGCTGACAAGTCCCACTAGAACCAATATCTAGTCTAGTTTCGTAGGGTTGGTAGTCATGCAGTGGCAGATGTGGAGACAGTAAGTGCAGCAGCTGGTCCTGACTTCACTCTTCCAACTCTTCACAGTTAGATAAGTTCCCAAATTCCTGTATTAAATACTTTCTGCTCAAATACCTAGAATGAATTCTGTTTCCTTCTCTAAACTCTAGCACAGTATTCCAACCACTTTTACTGTTTAGGAATTTAAAAAATTAGGTCTAATTTTGTTTGTTAACTGAGTTTTTAAATGTTATAAAAGAAATTTTAGAATAGCATAAAGGTGTGTTTTGTAAACATTAAGCTCAACTATCTGGTCATTTTCACATATTAAATCTAGTAATTTTTCTAAAAAACTTTTACTTGATTGTTGATTAATGTTGTAAAAATTAATGTGTAATAGTAATTTACCCCAAATAGTTAACACCTAAATTAATTAAATTCAGTTAAGCTTTTTAAACCATAATTACAAATTTAAGAGTATCTCAAAGCTTTCATAGGCCTAACAGGGTCGACCCAGACATTTCACAAACCAAACTTGCCTAAGCAGTCAGAAGATTCTTTATGAACCTAAGAAAGCTGAATATAGAGATTTCATTCACCTGATTCCTTTAAACATTCAAATACTATTTATGAACCAAATCAAATACCTTTCTCATAGAAATCAGAAGACGATTGGTAATTAAACATTTAATATTAATTCACAAGTACAAACTCACTCTCTTACGTGGATTAAAATATGTTAAAATATAGGCAGAATATAATGATTTTAAAATTTACCACTACAGAGAGTACATAGAAGTATCAAACTTATTTTTATTCCCATAATCATTTCTATGATAGTTTCTAAGTCTTGCAGGATAACAAGTTTACTTATAACTAAGAAAAGCAGTTTATAATCTCAGGGTAGCTGAGTCCATTTGATATTAAAATCATGGACCAAAAAGCTGTCTTTGATCTGGCTAAAATCAGAGTTTACAGACCTGGGCAAGAGCCTTGGGTACTGGTCCCATTATAATTCTGTCCAATTTACCCAAACCACAAATGACCTCTCTCTGCCCTTTCCCACAAACCGTCCTTCTAGGAGTAATAGGATTTTTGAAACACATGGATTTTATTGCTCCCTAGTCCCTTTACCCAACGTCTTACAACATATTATTATCTTACTTAGGTGTGGTGAATTCCTTACTCACACATAGACACACTCAGGCATGCCACCTGAGATTACAACTCATCTCCTTCCTGTCTTATTAGAGTTAATTTAGTTTTGCAAACATACACACATTTGTAATTAATTTTTTTATGTTTCATTCCCTATCTAATCAGTCATCAATTTTTTTAACATTGTTAAAAAAAAGTGTTAACATTGTTGACTTTGGGCCCTGATTTTAAAAGTCTAAGAGAATTAAAATTTAGAGAATGTTATGTCTTTAAAAATGAAAAAAAAAAATGTCCTCTTTTTCCCTCCTAGGGTAAAACCATTTCCTCTGAGAGCTTAATAGATTTAAACTCATGGGAAATGAAAGGCACTTCCAGGTCTAGAATTTACATCCTACTTCAAAGAAACTTTCCTGGATCAAGAATCCTTAGCAGTTTGAGATTCTTAAAATCATTTTTGAACAAGTCCCTCCTGGGGCTTTTGCTTTTAAGAGTTTTAGTTAAATTTTGGCAAGCAGATAATTAAAGACATTGATTTGTTCTGTCTTTAGCTACTGGAAATTGTACTGAAGGCTGTTTTCTTGTAGGAATTTCTTCTGCCTCAGGAAGACAATTAGAAAAAGAACATTCCAGCAATGCTATGCTTGGCAAATTAATCTTTTTTTGAAAAACTGTTCACAACAGTGGTGTAATACAAAAACCCAAGCAATTAGCCAGACTCCTCATTCTTAGGGTTGCGGGCTCAAGTTCAACATTTTCTGACTCTCTGCCCATGATTCATTATTTTGAAAAGGTGTGTTCTGGGCTCAGACCCCACCTTTGATAATCAAGCAATAAAACTCAGAAATGATAGTTATTCATGTGGTGCCCATACACAAAACTGGTTTCTATATTCCACAGTTATTCATTGATTCTTGCTGCTTATTTTGACCTGTTTTTTTGCTTGAAAAAATTCCCTTATATATTCTTTCAACTATAGAGGCACAGTTTCTTCAACAATCATCAAGTGTTTGAATGTTTAAATGTTACTATGCTCTGACAACAACCAACCTCTTTGTGGGTAAAGGGAATAGACGTGGTAGAAGAAAGGCATTTCTCCACCACCCCCCGCCAACCCCCCAAATGTTCCTGCTTGAATAAGATATGTATATCTGGTTTATAATAGAGCCTGAAATTCAATATTGCAGGTTAAGGCTTTAGTTAAGTAGGCCCAGTACCTTTTTTAAAATACAGGTTTAGTATCTCTTTTAAAATACAAACTCTCTTAGACAAGTCACAGCAAAAGTTCAGCCAATACCATATAACCACATAAAACAAATCAGCGATGTTACATAGACACACAAGAGAATAAAAGAAAAAGAATGAGCTACAAGTATCAGTGGGTATGATTTCTTTTATATAAAGTTCAAAAACAAAACTAAAAGAAATATTAAGAATGGATACAGTACTTATCTGCTTTTCAAAGCCAAAAAGAGTAGCCAGTAAAAGATTCACACCAAACTTACATCAGTAATTAACTTCTGGGAAGGAAGGTTTGCTGGGGACACTCCTGGGGGCACTTCTAGAATATTGCAAATGATCTTCTTATACACATATTATGAGTTATCTAGTAGGACACATGTCAGGATTTAAAATTTCAGCTTATTTTAAAAATTAAAGATGGATGTCATGATGAAAATGTGGAGGACAGAGCTCCATGCAAGGCCCCCACTTGACACTGGCCCCATGCCATTTCTAATAAAGGCCAACCAGGATCCCCTGCTGGGTTTAAAGCCAGTCCTAGCTCCTGGAAGTACTGGTAGCCACCTTTTCCCCGCTGAATTTTCCCCAGCATTTGCCTTAGCTGGTAAGTGCCAAAACCCAAGATCATAACTGCTTCTTCAGGAAGCCCATCTCTGCAAACGGGTCAAAGTGAGATTATAAAAGTCCAGCGCCTGGGCTCCTGATAGGATTCAGATGTGATGACATAAACATGCAAAATGTTAGACATTCTAAAAACAGAAGTCACTTTCTAAAAGGGCATGTTATCAAAACTGCTTCCTGTCCAGAACCTCTTCAGCTTGCTGAGGTTTTTTTTCATTAGAGGCGTCTTATAGTAGCGAAGATGTTTTAACATTTTGATTACAAAACTCCACAATGGAATTTCCAGTGATATTTGCTTATGAGGATAAAAGGTTTGCTTTCTTTAAAATGAAAACAAAACAAAATGTATGAGCCTAAAATTTGCCTTTTTAAAAAATATTATGAATGCAAAGGATCTGCCCTCAGTTTTGACCAGGTCGATATTTAGAGGTAAAGAATTAAAAAGCTAAGAGCTGGATGCAGTGGCGCACGCCTGTAATCCCAGCAACTCAGGAGGCTGAGGCAGGAAGATCGCAAGTTCAAAGCCAGCCTCAGTAACTTAGTGAGGCCCTAAGCAACTCAGTGGGACCCTCTCTCTAAATAAAATACAAAATAGGGCTGGGGATGTGACTCAGTGGTTGAGTGCCCCCTGAGTTCAATCCCCGGTTCCAAAAAAATAATAAAATAAAATAAAAAGCAAAGGAACAAAGCATCTTGAGTGTATTATCATCATTTGTCTTTCAGTCTTGTTTGAGATCAGATGGTACCTCTGAATTAAAGAGAAAATACCATTCTTTGGTCAGTTCTGTTTAACAACAAGGCAGACTCTGAGAGATTTTGAGAGAGGTAGAAAGACTATTCCAGTTGAAATGGAAACAAGCCAGCACCCTGTTGCCAGGGGTGGTGCTGAAGCAGGAGGATTGAGAGTTCAAAGCCAGCATCAGCAAAAGTGAGACATCAAGCAACTCAGTGAGACCCTGTCTCTAAATAAGATACAGAATAGGGCTGAGGATGTGGCTTTGTGGTAGAGTGCCCCTGAGTTCAATCCCTGGTACCAAAAAAAAGAGAATGTAAACAAATATAGAAGTCATCTAAAGGTTCCTGAGGTTCATCTTAAGAGAGCAATGCAACATCTCATTATCGTTTTTTCTGCCTTCGGTCCTTTTTATGGTAACATCCTTTAGATCTGAGCTCTGGAAATCTCTCACCCAGAACTTCCAGGAAGCTCGTCCACTCAGGAATTTATCCAATGACATTTTCTCTCTCCAAAAATGGCACTAAGGAAACTTTGGCAATGTTACTGCAGGATGAAGGATGAAGAAGCCAAGGTGCCCTCAACTCCTTCTCAACTTTACCTGGGATCACTTTTTCTCCTTTTCAATAATTTGTTCTTCACTCATTCAACAGATACTTGGTGCCTGCCATATGTCAGGCACAGGGCTTGGCACTAGGTTTCTGCTGGACAAGATTGACATGACCCCTGCCTTAGCAGATCTTACATTTTAGAGATTCTATGTCTTTACCAAAAATTAGCTGTCCCTGAATAACTTTGAATGGTCAAAACTTTCACGTATTTATCATTCACTTGCTGTGAAGTGCAATTTTGGTTTTTGTTTGTTTGGTTGGTTTTGTTTGAAAAATAGTTCAATGAAAAACCATCCATTGAACCTTTAAAATGTGCCCAGCACAATTCTTAGTTTCTACATGAAGAAATTTGCACTGACCAGGAATGGTTCTGGGTACCCGGAACATCACCCACAAAAGTGAAATACAAACAAATACATATAAAGGCCTAGTTCAAAGCATTAACCAGCACTAAATTCCATTTTTTCAACAGATGTTTTCACTCCAGGTTTTTTCTCAGTCTCTCAGCAACATATAAACACAACCACCAAACACAACCTCCCACGTGAATGGTTCATGGTAAGTATTGCTTATTCGGAGAGGTTTTCTCACTCTGTGTTTGAAGAACAACTTTGGTTATTTGTTCAAAGCAATTCCCCTGAGACACAGCAAAGCTAACTCTCATTTGTGGGGTGCACACCACAGGCCAAGCTCTGTACAGTCATCTCTGCAAGGTAACTCTTACCGCCTCCAATTTCCTCGTGAGGTAATTGAAGTCCCTGGATGTTAAGCTGACAAAGACCACAGAGCTAGAAAATGGCAGAGCAAGAATTCAAGCAAAACTTCCAAACTCCAAATGCCATACTCTATAAAACAAAATCCAAAAAGATTACACAGAGTTTTCTATTTGTTCATTCTGTTCTGTGATGTACTTCTGGCCTCTTAAAGTTTTGTCTGGTCTTCAAGAAAGCACTTTTCACTACTATCTCAAGGTTGAGTGGTCTGTTTGACTGTCTCCAAGTTGAAGAGGTTTCCTTAAGCTCGGTGATAAGCATGCTTATATTGTCCATCATTCATATCTGAAACTTCTCTTTATCTTATCTTTAATAACCTCTATCCTACACAGAAATTTTCTCACTTTCTCAGACTCTCTCAACCTGTCTGGCCTTAGCATAATGGAACTAACTTGTTATAATAACAATGAAATTCCATTATAACTAGCTAATACAATGACACTCACCACTCAGTCCTCTAACCAGAGCCATGTTAACTTGTCACCATTCTCCAGACCTTTTATGCATGTCCTTCCACAAATCTGTCTTTGCTTAGACATT
This sequence comes from Glaucomys volans, assembly GCA_020662805.1. Lineage (NCBI taxonomy): Eukaryota > Metazoa > Chordata > Mammalia > Rodentia > Sciuridae > Glaucomys > Glaucomys volans. The sequence goes on from JAJEJO010049872.1 coordinate 1,396,418, forward strand.
TCCATTTACATGGGATATTTTTTCCTGCATTTCTTTTCCTGACAAACTTCTTTTCTCCAGGTCTTAAAAGAAATTTTTGTGATGCTATCCCATATCTTAAATTTGTTTTGTATTATTCTTACAGAATACCTGAGACTGGGTAGTATATAAATAACAGAGATTTATTTCTTATATTTCTGAAGGCTGGGAAGTCCAAAGGCAAAAACTTTGCATGTGGCAAAGGCCTTGCAGCACCCATCATCCCATGGCGAAGGTGAGAGAGCAAGAGAGCATGTACCAGAGAGAAAAGAAAGGCACTGAACTCTGTCAGGAACTCACTCCCACAGAAGCTAGCCCACTCTCACAGTGGAGTTGAAGCATTCACGAGGGCAGAACCTCCATGACCTAATCACCTTTTAAGGTTCCCTCCTTTCAACACAGGGGATCAGGTTCCCAACACAGGAACTTTGAGGGACACATTCAAATCACATCATCCAGCCTGGCACAATGGTGCACGTCTGTAATTCCAGCAGCTTGCGAGGCTGAGGCAACATAACGAGGCCCTAAGCAACTGAGTGAGACCCTGTCTCAAAATATAAAATAAAATCAAAAGGGCTGGGGATGTCACTTAGTGGTAAAGACCCTCTGGGTTCAACCCTCAGTACCAAAATAAATAAATAAATAGTAAATAAAACGTGACCTCTGCAATGCATCTTGTGTAGGATTTCCTACTTGCCTCTTTCTCTTCTTGCCTAGTTATCACTTAAAGATACATGAAATGTTCAAAACCTCCAGCCAGGCCTTAGGAAAACAATGAGTTCTTTTCTCTTTCATAGCAGCATCCCTTTGACTCAGTCCCTCAGTTGACTTGCCTCCTTTATTAACCTTATTTTCCACTTTTAAAGTATGACTAATATTGTTTTCAGTAATTCCATTCTCTGTAGGTATCCTTTGATCATTTTTTCCCACTCATCTTTCCCACTTTTGGGGGGGGTGTTTTGTTTTTTTATTTTTTTTATTTTTACAGACTGCATTTTTTATTCATATTTTTTATCCATAACCTTCCAGGACTCCCTGGCTTTTTCTCCTCTGCCAGTTCTTCCTGAGATGCCATGGAGGATTGCAAAATTCTCAACAGGGGAAAAGCACACATTGTAAATCTACTTCTCTTTAGCATAAGAGAATGTTTCTTCCTTACACTGAAAACTAAAGGGAATATGAGCAAAGCAGTGGGGTAAATATAGGCATTCACAGTGAGCAAACAGCTGAGCCAATGCAAGAAAGGATGATTGATAGATAACAGGTCACATATCTGCATATATAATGCCTAAAACTTAAGTCCTGAGGCCAATCAAGTCGAAGTTCAAATCCCAGCTGTACCACTTAGTTTCTGAGTTACCTCAATTTTGCCACCGATGAGATTGGTATTAAAATTATACCTATTTCATAGAATTGTTACACCTGCCAATTTGTAATACCAAGGCCCATGATCATCACCTCTTAAGTAAAACATTTGAACCAGAAGATCAGCAAGTTCCTTCCAGCTCTAAAATATCCTGTGATCTTATTCCCATATCCCTATATTTTGTCCCTGGGTTCTATCCTAATGTCTATAACAGAAAGGCAGGGACTGCTATGGTTTGTGGCCCACCTTTCAGGTTGCCCTCTATGGGCAGCTCCTTCTCTCCCCACACTCTAAATCCTCACAGGTACACCTGAGAACTAGTTCTAGCCCTCAGACAGTTCCTAAAAGAGCTACACTGCTTTCAATTTCTTTTGAAATTGTTTTCAATATATCAGAAACATTGGTCACTAGTCTTCCTGGTGATAAAACATCAGACAAGAGAACTGTGACTATATTCAACAATGGTTTAAATCTTGCAAAACTGTGATCACTTCTGGATTGTTCCACTATAAAGTATGGAGATTTCTAAAGAGAATTCAAAGTGGAATCAAATAATCATATATAAAAAAAGAACATTTAAAACTTAAAAATTAGATTCATTTAGCTTAGTAAGAAGCTGCAGAAGGTAATCTTAATAATGGTTTGAAGATTTGAGGTTTTTGCAAAAGAACAGTAACAAGCAATTTTTAATCTCTCTTGGGCACAGAACAAGGAAATTCCCCTTATGATTGGTTGATGTCAACAAATTTACTTGTTACTTTTCCTCATGACCATTTGCTCAAAACAGACTGATTTCCTTGTATCTGGTTTTCTTGGTCTGTTCATTAACTAACATTCATTGGCCTTCTAAATTTAAGAATATTGTGAAAGAGCAATTTCTAATCCACTTCCTCTTACATTATTATGAAATCCAAAGATAATTATAAGGGATGTGGGTGTGTGAGCTATATGCTGAGCTCTGTGCTGAAAGCCTGCATTTTTATAGCCTGCAGGGCCATTGTTCAAGGCAATTTCTAGAGCTAAGAGGACCTCCCATCCCACAGAAGCCCCTCCCTCTGTCCAGTGAGAGGGTTGACAGGCCATGCACCAAGTAGGCGCTGAAGAGCACTTCCATCTCTTCACTCAGGAACTTGAAGAGGAAGAGTCTACCCGCTGCTCATGTTGTAAGAGAAGAAAAAGGAATGCTTTCCCTTGGACTCTTTGAAGATACACAAAACCACCACAGTCCTCACTGGTCAAAGGAGAAAAGCAGAGTTTGTCAAAGGTGGCTGCAGGACACATCTTTAATAATACAGTGCACAGAATTCATCAGCCTTTGCCAAAATGTAACACACATTATTGTTTTCAATCCCATCAACGTCCTCATGGAATAGACACTGTTGCCACTATATTTTTTATGAGAAAGCTGAAAACTCAAATCAGCTTAAGCAACTTGCTCAAAGTGACAGCCAGAAAGAAACAGAGCTGAGATTCAAAATTTCATTTGTCTTACTCCAAGGCAATAGTGTCTTAGCTGCACTATCCAGTTCTCCTGCTTCTGAAGGACCCCCCATGAGAACCCTAGCAGTCCACTGCAGCTGCTAGAGCAGGACAAAGACTACAGAGACAGCATGGACCAGCTCTCTTAGAAAGGAGGTACGTGGTTCCCATGGCTTCTAACTGCAAAGCCACGATTAAGTGTTGAGTGACCCCTGCAAAATTCAGTCCCTGGGTAAGCAGGTCAAAGCAAGGAATTAAAGTCCCTAGGACCAGGATCATGGATAAGAGATCACTATCCAATTGCCTAAGCTTAGGAGAAGCAGTATTATACAAGAAAGATCCAAGCTGGATTCAAGACTCAAGCCACATATGAAAAAAGAGGAGAACTGAATTTTAACTTGTTTGAATTGAGATCGGCACCACAGAATCTTTAAAAGCAAAGAGTACCCACAGTAACACTGGGCAGTACTGACTTGTTATCCCAAGACAAACAGTTCTTGCTTCAAGTTGTATTTGATGTGTGTGTGAATGCCACCAAGGTAATGTGTTTAGCTCTCAGAGCAAAGCAAGGTTCTCAGTGTGTGCTTTAGAGCAATGGCTTGGTCCTGTGCAGAACCTTGCAGTTCTAACAGACCAGACATAACCACTTTTAGAGCGATTTGTGCCATGTGGGCGAAAGGTACAAGATACTTGTGCACTTTCCCCCAAATGATTCTCTCAGTGATGCTGTAGCGCTTGAGTGTGCTCATACACAAACCAACAGTTGCATCCACAGTCCACTCCTTAGCCTTGGTATGATTATGTTGTTGTTGTTGTTCTAATTAGTTACATATGACAGTGGAATGCACTTTGACACGTCATACATAGAGTATAATTTTTCATTCTTCTGGTTGTACATGATGTAGAATCCCACTGGTCGTGTAGTCATATATGCACATAGAGTAAAAATGTCTGATTCATTCTACTACCCTTCCTACCCGCTCCCTTCACTCCCCTCTGGTTAATCCAAAGTAACTCTATTCTTCCCTAGCCACCTCCCACCCCTTAATTCAGAGCTCTAGGCCATCAGATGCCATCTTTCCTACCAATAGGATGTCATCAACACCTAAACATGTTCAGCTAGAGATAATGCTGAACAATATCTGCTTCTCAGTAGGTTAACTTCAACCCAGGCATTAACGGGTCTGTCTTTTATCCAAAGAAGCACACCTGGAAGAACAAAACAGGCTTTCTTTTTCATCTGAACAAACAGGTTCCATGAAAATGATTTATTATTGCTCTTTGGTTAATAAAACATAACATTAACCTTTCTCTCTTAAGGCAAAACTATTTTTGAAGCCAGAGCCACTGCAGATAATTTCATGCAGTGCTAGTAGGCTTAGGGTGCAGTGCAGAAGCTAGGCTTGCCTCTGAGTTCTCTCTTATGCCCTGTCCAGGAAAAGAAAGCTATAAACCCAGAAGCTCACTTGTTAAACATGTGCTAATTTAGAGTTTATTATTGGGAATTATCATAATGTTTTGGTCTTAAAGTTGATATAATAATCATTTTTTCACGTACCTTGCTATATTTGATTTTTACAACAGATAATCAAATTAACACATGAAAATGTGAGTGCTTACTACCTGTCAAGCACTGTTTCTGGCATTGTAAACAACATGTCATTTTCTCTTATTTATTGCTGGTAATCATTGGTACTACCTAATAAAAATTAAAATTGCACTGGGTTTGATCCCCAGCACTAAAGAACAAATGTTAAAATCATAGAAACTGACAAGTAATTGAATTTCTAGAAATTCATATTTCAGGTGCATCCTTACATATATAAAATGGCACGTGCTGGATTATTCACACAGCAGCATTTGGAACAGCTGGACACTAGTGCTACTGATAATCAATAAGTCAAACAGACTAATGCAGCTTTTTTATGAGAGTATAAAAAAGAATGCAGGTGCTCCTTCTGTACTGACTGGAAGCTTTGCCAAGATATAACATAAATTGGTAGAAAGAAGGATGTAGATTAGTCTCTCTAGCATGTTATTATTAGAAATTTATATTTGAAAAGATGCAAAAGTTATGTATATCTAAAAAGAGCAAAGAAAAGAATAAAAGAAACTGGTGACAGGGGTTGTCTTCTGGAAAAAAACTGGATGTATCTTTAAATGACTCACATTTGACCCATAGGGTTTTAACATTAATCCCAGGACAGGACAGTCAAATGACTAAGATCACATATCTTATTATATATTAGAAAGTGTAATTTTTCTGGGCTGGAGGTGTAGCTCAGTGCCAGAATGCTCCCCTAACATGCACAAGGCCCTGGGATCACTCTCAGAACAGAAAACAAAAACGAAAAAAAAAGAATTTTTTTTCAAAAAAGTTATTTTTCTATGAAAAGTAGTACAGGTTTTATTTCTATTCATGTCTTGTTAATATATTTTTACATTTGGTAAATTCCAATTTATTTTCCAATTTTCCACCCAATTGGAATCTTATCCAGTTTTTGAATAGATTCCAGGTCCTTTCCCTCTTGGACAGAATCCAAGTGAACCGTGAAAGAAATACTTCCTCCTTTGCATGTGGAGCCTTTTGATTGTTGAGAGCAATATTTTGAAGTCAGTGTAAATGTATGTCTTCTTAAATGTTAAAATAGATGAGAAATAGGTCCCCTGACAGAAAACAAGATTGCAAATAAGAAAAGTGAGAGAAAGAAAAGAAATACAAAAGAAGTAAAAAAAGAACAAGAAAAATTGGAGATGAAATTGGCTGGGGTCTGAAGTCGGATTATGTGAGGGCATTAAGAAACTAAAACTCCATTAAAATCTAGTTTTATAATATTGTCACAGAGAAAGGGAGATTTGCCACTGCAGGGGTTTGGCTCAGTTGCACTTTGTTCTGAATTGCAAGACATTTATCTTAAAATGGGGTGTGCAGCCAGTGCAAATTTATAGGTTGGATGCACAATGAAAAGTTAGAATTGGTATTTCTATTTTTAGTTGAGTTTATGGATGTTGTATTACCTACATATTTTTCATTTTGGTGCTGGGGATTGAACCCAGGGCCTTGCACATGCTAGGCAAGTGCTCTACCACTGAGCTACACCCCAGGTCAACACATTCTTTCAGTAGTTCATATTCGAGACACACACACACACACACACACACACACAAATGCACATTGAACTTCTGAATGCTCAAGCTTGCCTTACTGATGGGGATACACAACCAAAAAGGGCTTAGAGACCCCTGACCCATAGCTCCAGGGTAAGAAGTTCAGAAGACACAGGATGTCCACAATTCCTGGAATGAAGGTGAGGGAGGATTACGTTAGAATAAGACACTAGGCATTTTGGAAAGCTAGAGACAGATTCTAAGCCAAGTAGAATTTTATGGTTTTTATTATAACTTAGTAAACTATCTATATATATATGCCCTAAAAAGTTAACAGTAGTTTTTTCCTACTGTAAGCAGCTGGATTCCATCCTGGTGGTGAATTGGGATTTAAGAGCTACAGAGAAAAGATCAAAATGCAGGATCTGTAATTGAAATTTTAGCCCCAAAGGAAAACTGTCTCCAATTCCTGAGGACTACAAAAGAAAGAAGAACCAGGGTAAAGTTCTGAGGGTTTCCTGCATTTTACCATTCATTCAATCAAAAATACTTTTGAGGCACCTCTACTTCCTCCAAAATGGAGCAAGTGATACCAGACTTCTCTTCCCACTGTAAACCACTGAAAAAGTAAACAAAAAATATGAAACAACTCTTTTTAGATGTTGGATAATATGTTTTTCAGGGCTTGGACCCGTGAGAGAAGATAATAAAATGAGGTTCCAGATTCCAGTACACAGTGTAGGCAAAAGGAATCCCACCAGAGAAAAGTAATTGTCAAGAGATAAAGAGAGAGACAGCATTCAGGAAGATGGAGGAAATGTTCTCATTGGTAGAGGCATCTGGGAAATGGTAATGTATAAAACTGTGTAAATCATTTTCTTTCATTTAACAAATGACAGCATAATTTACAAATTCATACATGCATGAATTACGCAAGTATTGCAATAACAATATCATTATTATGCATGTGAATTCTGAAATGCTTTCTGGAAAGGGGGATAAAAGCAAGGAATATACTCTCCTTTCATGTGTTTGTTTTACCTATGAATGTCACTCATTATGTATGTTGTCAAAAAGATGTTCAAAAAAGATGATTTTTAATTTAAGTAGCAGAGATGTCTTTGATTAGGTCATGAGGATCTGTCTTCTGCTTTGCGGATCCAAAGAAAGCATGTGACAGACTGTGGTAGTAAGAACAATATTAACAATAGGAATAGCACAACTGTCATTTATTACCATTCTCCATATAACAGTCACTTTGCAAGGTACTTGTTATACAAAGTGGCTCTTAATCTTCGTGACAATCTTTGAGGTGCATTAGAATGACTGTTCATATTTTGCAAAGAAGAAATGAGGTTCCTAAAGGTCAAGTGACTTGCTGGTGATCATGGTAGAGGATTTGATCCCAAGTTGAATCCCAAGATCATATTCTTACCCATTATACCAGACTGCCTTTCAAACCACAATCAGATGGCTGCTTGATGAACATGGAATCAGGATAGCAAAATCAACCAAACTGGGATATCTGTCAAGATTCAACACAGGAAAGAAACAACCCCCATATTTAAGGAGGAAGGGGGTTTAAAAGAAACAGGATTGTTGGAAGAGCCGAAGGAGCAGGAGTCAAAGGGCTACCACAGAACGATTGTGTTCTACTAATGGGGGAACCATAGCTGCTTCTGCTACTTCTACAACTGCCTCTCAACACCCATGAAGATGGACAGCAGATGCAAGAATACTGAGTTACCATTTTTACCTCTTGACATGGCTCCATGAGTTGCTTGCCATGTGAAACCATCAGAAAGATGCCTCCAACTCACACCTGCCTCCCAGGGAGCATGCCTAGAGGAACCCAACTCACATTTTGAACTCTACCTGTAAGGAAAGTGGAAAAACATTTTTTTCATATAATTTGCCCATTTTTAATTGGATTATTTTGTTGTTGTTGTTATTGTGATTTTTAGGTCATTTTGTTTGTTTGTTTGTTTCTGTTTTGGTGCTAGGGATCTAATCCAGGGCTCTGGTGCATGCTAAGTAAGTGTTCTACCATGGAGCTACACCCTTGTTGCTTGTGCTCTTGGGGTCGTCTCCAAACAAAGCATTGCCTGTGCCAATATCTTGAAGTGTTTCCCCTGTGTTTTCTTCTAATAGTTTCAAAGTTGAGGTCATCACTCTATTTTGAGTGATTTTTGTACAGGGTAAGAGATGTGGGGGTCAAGTTTCATTCTTCTACATATGGATATCCAGTTTTACCTGCACCATTTATTGAGGAGGCTGTCTTCTTCCAATGTTGGTTTTTGGTGCCTTTGTTGAATGTCAGTTGTCTATAGATGCATGGATGTACTTCTGGGATCTCTATCCTGTTCTTTGGTCTGTGTTTGGGTTTTTATGCCAATACCATCCTGTCTTGGTTACTCTGGCCCTGTAGAATGTCTTGAGATCTGCTATTGTGATGCCTCCAATGTTGTATAACAATACAATTAAATCGTAATGGAGGGCTGGGGTTGTGGCTCAGTGGTAGAGCGCTTGCCTAGCATGTGTGAGGCACTGGGTTCGATTCTCAGCACCACATATAAATAAATGAATAAAATAAAGGTCCATCAACATCTAAAAAAAATTTTAAAAATAAAAAAATAAATTATAATGGATAGCAATTATACCACAATTTATTTGATCAGTCCTCTGTTTTTGAATATTTAAGTTTTTCCAACAGCTTGCTATTTAAAATAATAACTTTATACGCATCTTAGTGCCAGTTAAGTCTCACATTTCATATGATCAAGTCCCAAATAAACATTTCATTGTTCTTTTTCATATTGCCATTCTAGGATTGTCTTACTGATTTCAATGCCCCAGCTCCATTCATCCTTCCATTTTGACTTTTTTTTTTTTGGTGCTGGGGATTGAAACCAGAGGAAATTAATCACTGAGCCACATCCCCAGCCTTTTTAAAAAATATTTTATTTATAGTCAAGGTCTCATTGCATTGCTTAGGGCCTTGTGAAGTTGCTGATGCTGGCCTTGAACTCATGATCCTCCTGCTATACCTCTGAACCACTGGGATTACAGGCAAGCACCACTGCACCAGGCTCCATTTTGACTACTTAAAACTCACTTACTAAAGAGAATCAATTTGTATCTGAGAAAGCTCCACAAATATATATCAAAAACCCTTAACTAAAACAATTTTTTAAGCAGGGCATGGTGGCAATTGCCTATAGTCCCAGCTACTCAGGAGGTTGAAGCAGGGGGATTCAAGGCCTGAGGGGAAAGGGAAAAAAAAGAATCGAACTTATTTTCCAGAGTAGAAATTTTAAGTAGAATAATCATGTTATTATCAAAACAGGACAATAAAAGGGATCATATTAAGAATTAGGCTGAGGACAGGGGCATAGCTCATTGGTAGAGTGCTTGCTTAGCATATGTAAGGTATTGGGTTCCATCTCTGGTACTGGGAAAAAAAAAAAAAAGAGGCTGCACCAGACACGTGTAACCAGCGCTTACCACTCACCAGAAGCTTACATTTAACTATTCACAGGAAGCTTTCTCAAATACCTAGTATGAAATACCATTGGCATTCCCTAGGGAAGTATCTCACTTGGTAATATATCTATGTATTTGCTCACAATCTGACAACAAAAAAGTGTACCTGATCTGCACTCCCCTACCTCTTTCTTAACCTGTCCTTGGAAGAGAGTTATGTGAGACACATACTGGGAAGAGGGCCCAACATGTCTAAGATTTCCTCTGGATTTAGAAAAAATTGCTATGTGCATACAGAGGAGTCATTGTCATTTCATCTCTGTTGTGAGACCCCTTCCAGTTTGGTCTCCTACCCATGGGCAGCTTTGAATGGGATCAATGATAATCTGAGCTGCTTGGATCTGACCAGTGCTGTTTAGGTCTTGATTGAATATTTCCACAAATATGATACATGTTTCACTGGTTAATTGTCACTTTTGAAATCTTCATTTTTAAAAATTTGTCATAAAACACTGACTCTAAAGCCAAGTGGAGATGACTTCAAGTGGCTTCTACTACTTAAGCAAACTTCAATAGAGGAGGAAATAGGTACAGTTTTAATTTCCTTGCTAATATGGTGGCTTAGATAATGAAGGTAAAATTAAGAACTAATAAATGTGACCCTTGACTAATACAACAGTGAATAGGCATTCCCTATTCTCTGAGATTTTAGTTAACCTAATCCAGGTCATTTTTTTTTTTAAATGAGAACACCAAGGCCCTGAGTGTTAAGTGACTTATCTAAGAATGTACAGCTAGTCAAAGTTGAGCTGAGACAACCACCCCATCTGTGACTCCTACTTCAGTGGTCTTTGGATAACTCAGAACTATAATTTTTTGTTGTGAGAATAAAGGAAGTCGTGTTTGGCTTTTCTGCTTGGGGCAAGTAAATACAAAGGATTTGATTCCATTTTGATATTACAGAATGGTAGTTAGAAGATATTTCCATACTCACTTCTTATTAGATAATTGACCACTCAGTATTTACAACAGAAAAACAAAAAGTCTGTATTGAAGACAGCACACACAAAAAGACAAAAATAAATTTAACCAAAATAGAAATGCTCTACAAAACATAGAGTGATTGCTTATTGTTTTACTTCTCCAATGGAGATATAAATTTACTTGGCCTCATTCAACAATGCTGAGTGATAGGCTTGCTTGAACACTTATCAGAGACCAGAAAATTACTACAATAACTTGAGGCAGGAAAATTCCAAAATTATCTTGATTGAGGACATTATCCTTTTTAACTAAGCTTTTCATAATGCAACCACATCTGGTCTTTCCAAGATCCCATTTCTAAGAAGGAAACCTGCTTTTCCACCACTTTGGCAAACAGATGAGCTGCTTCCATTGCTTGCCAATCACTCCTGAATCACGCTCTTGACCAAAAAACCTGTGAAACAAAATGCTAATGGGGATTGCACTGGTCATCACAGAGCTCAGAGCAAGACAAACGTGCTGGGAACAGGGCAGTGTGAGGAGAAAAATTCAGGAAAGCAACTGTGAAGAGAAGCACAGTTGCTGATCAAAAGAGAATAATTTGAGTTCTGTGATTCAGAGCCTTTGTCAAGCACCACGTTTCTGAAGGCGTGTCCTTCTCTCAAGCCCAATAAATATTTCTCTACTACAGCCCCATCCTCAGCATGTTCCTGACTCATTACTTTGGCATTATTCCCTCACTCTTCTCTAAGAATTGGGGTGGGGAAAGACTCCTGATCAGAAAGAGGTTAATGGAGAACTGGACTGCTCAGAGAAATACAACTACAGAGAACAATTCCACCTCCATGAGGGCAGGGATCTTTCCTTTGTTCATGAACATGTCCTTAGTCATTAATACAGCACCTGACTCATCAAATATTTTTAATAAATATTTGTTGCCAGGCATGGCGGCCACATGTCTGTAATCCTAGCTACTTGGGAGGCTGAGGCAGGAAGATGGCAAGTTTGAGGCCAGCCTTAACAATTTAAGGAGATTCTGTCTCAAAATAAAAAATAGAAAGGACTGTGTTGCTCAGCGGTAAAGCACCCCTAGGTTCAATCCTCAGTACCAATAAATAAATTCTTCTTAAATTAATAAATAAACTTCCACATGTTTGATTCACCAAAATGGTTGGAAATTACTTTTCCAAGATGATTAGATTTCTTCCCCCATTCTAGGATTTTACTGAAATTTGATCATGGTGCCCCAGGAAGTAATATCTTTAATTCTCAATCTGTCCTGGTCATTCTAGCTGTTGTAGTCAGGTTTTTTTGTGTTTTGTTTAGTTTGTTTTGTTTTGTTTTTTACTGCTGTGCCTAAAAGACCTAACAAGAACAATTGGATAGGAGGAAAAGTTTTGGGGGCTCATGTTTCAGAGGTCGCAAGCCACAGACTGCAGGCTCTATTTCTCCTGGCTCAAGGTGAGGCAGAACATCATGGCAGACAAGTGTGGCGGAAGGAAGCAGCTCACATGATGATCAGAAAGCAGAGATTCAATTCACCAGATACAAAATATATACCCCAAAGGCACGCCCCCAATGACCCACCTCCTCTAGCCACACCCTACCCACCTTCAGTTTCCACTCAATTAATCCTATCATGGGATTAATTCACTGATTGGATTAAGGCTTTTATAACCGATCATTTCTCCTCTAAACCTTCGTGCATTGTCTCACCCATGAGCTTTCTGCAGACACTTCACATCCACACCCAAATACTAGCTCTCCTTGTTAGCCAAGCCTGCAGTTGTTTTGTGAGACCTCCAGCTGGCACTCAGCTTGCTCCCCTGACTCAGCCAGAGTGAGGAACCTTGGTGAGGTCAAAGCCCAGGCCTGTAGGGTGTCAAAAGGCTTCTCTTTGAGCCTGGGGCACAGTGCACAGTTCCTCTGGCAAATGGGTTCAACAGTCTGGGCTTTTTTGCTCTGGAGAGGTTGGGGGGCTTTCTTTAAAATGGAGAACCCATTTCTTTCTCTTCTGACTTTCTAAGTTTATTCCTCAAACTTTATTCTGTCTTAGGTTTTGACCTTTGGAAATAAAAGCTGCAGTAAGTCCCTAGCTTACTCTGCATCCCTCCCTAACTTGTACCTTCCCAAAGGCGCTGGCGTAGTAAGATATAAATGGATAGACTGGAAAATGGAAAATGAAGAGTTAAAAAAACCTTTAACTATTTCAAAATATTATCAAACCAGCTGGACACAAGACCAGGAAGATACTATTAAGCAACTCTGAGACCTTCAGGTTGCTCCACAGGCTACAAATACAGCTTAAGAGAAAGAACACTGGTTGTATGCTTCTCTAAACTCAAATACAGAAAGGAAATGTACATGCAGTCACTTTTTTTCATTTATCTAATTATCCTCCTGCAACTGACAGTTTAAATTAAATCTCTTCTATAAAATGTTTGGATGTTAGAATAAGCACCTGCTCAAAAAGCATTAGAGCCACTTCAAAGGACATAGACTAGGTTTCAAAGCACTTGGATCACATGGATTAATATTTTTAATAGAATTTAGCAGTCTTTTTGTGAGGATGAACATTATTGATTTCATATTCTAATACATTTAGGAGTGTGGTAACCTGGATAGTAAAAGCTTCTTTCCCTTTTCCCATCCAATGGAGAGGAATTTCCTGGAATCAGCTTGAAATGAAAGGGGAGCAATTGTTTTGCAGGTGAGGATGGGCTGTGTGGGAAGAATCTTTAGGACTTATGGTGTGGGTTTCAGGAATAATAGCCACATATCTTTCCAATGTTCATATATGAATATACAACTAGTGAAACGCCACATCACGTACAACTGCAAATTAGAATGTTATACTCCATGTATATATGTCAAATTGCACTATACCGCCATGTATATCTAAAAAGAATGAAGCCAGGCACAGTGGCACACACCTGTAATCCCAGCACTTGGGAGGCTGAGGCAGGAGGATCTCGAGTTCAAAGTCAGCCTCAGCAGCTTAGCGAGGCCTTAAGCAACTCAGTGACACCCTGTCTCTAAATAAAATACAAAATAGGTCTGGGGATGTGGCTCAGTGGTGGTGTGCCTCTGGGTTCAATCCCCAGTACCAAAAAAAAAAAAAAAAAAAAGAAAGAAAGAAAAATAAATAAATAAAAAGAATGAATAAAAAAGAATAATAGCAACAGTGAAACCATTTGGGAACACCACAATGTGAAGTCATACTTTCTGGTATAAAATTGTTAACACACCTTAAAAAGCCACAGATAGGTATGTGTCATATTGACCAAAAACCTCAAGAATAAGAGTCCCCTGGAAAAGTGTCAAATCTTCCCATTCGTTAGGTACTAAGTGTAGTATCTGCTAGGTGCTCAGAAGAATTTTCAGCTATGCATATTGAAATCTGGTCCCTTTGTATCTGGTGGGATATAAAGACTATGGATCAACAGGTTATGACTGCAAATTTTAAGATATTTTGAATAGCAACACGACACATTCCTGATTATTTTCTTCAGCAATAGGGATCATGTTATACTGCCTTTCAAATAAATACCTAAAAATCCTATTGAAGTTACTATTTGTAAAGAAAAATTCAATTCAATGATAATTATGCATGGAAAGAAATTATTAAAATAATATTTTATTTATTTAAATGACTTAATGTTAAGAAATTGAAAGATCTTGCAGGGAATGGTTTGGGACTTGGTCCAGATCCCTTCCCCAGGAGGAGGCACTCAATCCCCGCAGCTGCTGGGAGTGTTGGTGGCTGATGATGCACAGCTGATCCCTTTTCTGCAGATGGCCCTCCATCAAAAGACTTGCCCACAGTTTTGTCTCCTCCCCAGGGCCATTCCACTTTTAATGACTAGAAAATAAGACGGCATAATATCGACCCCCTTGCTTCAATTCAATATGACTTGGAAATCCCAACTCCAGAGCCTTCACGGGATCATCTGGGTTCTCTGTTGCCAACTGTTCACAGTACAACATCTCTCTCTGCCAGCCTGCTTCCCTCGCTCCATTATAGGCGGTGCTCACAATAGGACACAGTAGTCCTCCGGCACACAGATCTCCAACTTGTATTCCAGGGAATCCAATTGAAGATAGTTCATATTGCAAATGGTCCTGAAAACCAGATTCTAAACGGGATTTGGGAGTGGATCACCTGCCAGCCCTCCGCCAATGAGAACCCTGTCCCTGGTGAGCGGCGTCCTCACAGCACCCGCCTTGCTGTGATGATGTGATTACTAATCTGAATCCACCCATGCAGGGCTGTGTCCCAGCTGTGGTTAAATAAATAAGTAAACAAGGAGTTTGCGTTGAATTTATGGTGCTCGCGTTTCTCTCGCTATACCATGGACGAGGCTGCCACCTGCAGGAGAAACTGCTCAACACTGGGGGCCGAGGAGCTCATCCACTTGGGGAATCGGTACTACGAAATGTCTCAACGCCAACTGCCTCTCTCCAAGAAGTTAAACCAACTCCGAACTTTTCACAACCTCTGAGCAGGTTTCTGCAGAGAACCAAGGCTTCAAAAATTTCGCGCAACACAATCTTTTTACGTGAAAAAATAGTTAAGGTTTTGTAGCGTGCTAGGTGCCAAGTGCTTTCGCTCTTAATCCTCACAACAGGGCTATGAAATGGGAACTACTATTACAAACATATCCACATGAAGAATGAGGAAATTACGTTTCCAGGAACATTTGAAGCAACAAGGTGGAACCGATACAATCGGAACTTCAGCGACTGCCCAGAACGCAGGCTCTGTAACTGAGTAACCGCCTCCCGCCCTTCCCGAGCATGCGCACAAAGCCTACAGGGGCCGCAGGAGGCGGGCACTGGGGGGCGTGGCAGGGCTCTCGGAGCCCAGCATTCCCTTCTTGCCGCCGCCAAGATGGCGGCGCCCATGTTGCGGTGCTTTTCCCGGGGTTGGTGGTCTGGGACCCCAGGCCTGTCAGGCGTTTTGGCCCTGGGGCTGCGTAAAGCCCATTCAGGCGCTCAGGGGTTACTAGCGGCGCAGAAGGCTCGGGGTCTGTTCAAGGACTTCTTCCCCGAGAGGGGTACGAAGATAGAGCTCCCACAGCTGTTCGACCGTAGCATGACGGGCTACTCTCCCCAGACTATCTACTGCGGCTTCGACCCCACGGGAGACTCGCTCCACGTGGGGCATCTGCTAGCGCTGCAGAGCCTGTTTCACTTCCAGCGAGCGGGCCACAACGTGATCGCGCTGGTGGGAGGTGCCACCGCGCGCCTGGGAGACCCCAGCGGCCGAACCAAGGAGCGCGAGGCGCTGGACGCGGAGCGCGTGCGTACGAACGCGCGCGCCCTCCGCCTAGGGCTCGAGGCCCTGGCGGCTAATCACCAGCAGCTCTTCACTGATGGGCGGACCTGGGGCAGCTTCACCGTGTTGGACAACTCGGCCTGGTACCAGAAGCAGCATCTGGTCGACTTCCTGGCAGCTGTGGGCGGCCACTTCCGAATGGGCACGCTGCTGAGCCGGCTGAGTGTGCAGACGCGACTCCAGAGCCCCGAGGGCATGAGCCTGGCCGAGTTCTTTTACCAGGTGCTCCAGGCGTATGACTTCTATTACTTGTTCCAGCGTTACGGATGCCGGGTCCAGCTGGGTGGGTCTGATCAGCTGGGCAACATCGTGTCTGGATACGAGTTTATCAACAAGTAAGCGCCTTTAGACCCTCAGAAATCCAGGAACCACATTTGCACATTAATAGCATTTAATTCGTAACTAGGATTGTGGAAGGCTGCCCTTCATTCAAGCTCTCGTTGGTTTTGATCTTCAAAGGATCTTATTAAGGGCGTTCATGACACTGGCAATTGAGAACCAAAGGGGTGAATTAAGGGTATTAAGAGTAAGAGGGCGTATTCTGGAATTTCAGAGGAAATAGATCACTACTCAAAATTAGAATTGGGTCTGTTTCGCTTAAATTGCCGTCTCGGTGTTTTTAATTTGAGAAAATTATTTTGTTGGCTTAGATAACTGGGCCTCGGACTTTGCTTTAGTTCTTCACCCCAGGAAACTAGTTCTAATCCCCAACAGGCATCTCTTTTTTTTTGCAACTCCAAATATTTGCCACGTAATATATATTTTAATTTTTTTTTTTTTTTGAGGAAATGAAGTATAGAGCAAGCCCATGTTCTACTGAGAAAAACTCATTTAAACCCCTCTTTAAGCAACCCCTTTAGTGTCTCCTGGCTCCCACTTCTCCCAACTTTCTCCCTTCCTCCTAAACTTTTAAAATCACTTCTTTTTTGTTATTGTTCTAATTTGTTATACATGACAGAAAAAAATGTTATGTACAAGAGAAGAAAAAATCACTTCCTTGGCTTGCTCAGTCACTCATGCAGTTGTGGTTCAGGATGACAGAATGACAAATGCAAATAAAGGGTGAGTGCTGTCACAGTACAGATTTAGAAGGTCAGGGAAATTTTCTTGGAGCAGATAACCAGACTGAAATCTGGAGGGTGAATAGTGGCATCCTACCACTACCAGTGCCTGAAGAGATCATGAAGTTCTTCTTTATGCATAGGTTGACTGGAGAAGATGTATTTGGAATCACTGTTCCTTTAATTACAAATACAACTGGAGCAAAGCTGGGAAAGTCTGCTGGCAATGCTGTTTGGCTAAACAGAGATAAGACATCTCCATTTGAATTGTATCAATTCTTTGTGAGACAGCAAGATGATTCTGTTGAAAGGTGAGTTCTTAATAGTTGGCTGAGAAAATGTCATAAGCTCATGATATAATTTTATTCATTGAATTTCTGTTATACCCTTTCTAGAGTTTTGGGGAGATTTTTTACTTAGATTTTATTTAAGGCATAAACCATTACATTATAGAACATTGTAACTTTAACTGTTCTAGACACTTTATGTTAATTAAAATAGACAACCAGAGTGGTTGACTAGAAAACTTTGAGCCAAATTATTTTTATCTATATCTAGCAAGTACTTAGGAGTTTATCCCTTGCATGTTCTACTTTTTTTTTTTACTCCATCTTAAATTTGACTATCCTTATCTTTCTGTTGTTTCATCTCACAGGTATTATTCTAAAGTTTCCTTCTTAAATGTAGCATAAAACATGTTTAAAGTGATTTTCTCATTAATTCACATTGTGTATACTCTTGAAAGAATGTAAGTTAATGAGAAAGCAAATATACCTGCAACAAAGAAAAATCATTTAATACTACTGTATCTTTAAAATAATTTAGGGAATAATTATTTTAAAGTCTTTAAATATAAGACTCTCCTGCAAAATATCAGAAAATATTATTGAGCAAAATAAAGAAGATCTACATAAATGGAAAGTTATACCATATTCATTATATAGAAAGCTATCAGTTCTCAGTTTGATTTATATGTTCATTGCAGTCCCAATCATATATAAGCAGGCTTTTTTAGGAAACTTGACAAACTAATTCCAAGATTGTTCTGGAAATAAAAAGGACAAAGATTGGCCAAGACAATTTTAAAGAACAGAGTAGAAGATATTCATGGCTTATTGTAAATTCATAATAATTAATTGTATTCTTTTTCCTTTAGATTTATTCATAGCATGTTGATGATAGAGTCCTACTGTTTTAATGTACAAAAACTGATATTTTGGACTGGGGATGTAGCTCATTGGCAGAGTAGTGCTTGCCTAGCATGTGTGAGGCCCTGGGTTCAATTCCCAACACTGCCAAAAAAAAAAAATATATATATATACACACACACACACACATACACACATATTTTTTTTTTAATCTTTACCTTGTAGTTTGTTCTGATATATAGAAAAACATTTTTTTCCTTGCTTTTTTAATTCTATCCAGCACTGAGATTGAACCCAGGATGGTCAAACACCAAGCTCTTTTTTGTTTTTTATTTTGAGACAGTCTGAGTTGCCTGGGCTAGCCTCAGCCTTGGCAGACCTCCTGAGTAGCTGGGATTAGAAGTGTGCATCACTGTGATTGACAGCTTAATTTCTATATATTAATGTTGTGTCCAGCAACCCTGCTAAACTCACTTATTCTAATAATGACTTTTAAGTATAAATTTAATGTATAAAATTTGTAAGTTTAAATGTAAGGTTAAGAAAAGAGAATGGAATTCAGTGGAATGAATTGGAGAATAAGGACTCCAGCAAATTTCTGACAAAGGTAGCATTGCAGAGAGTGAACTAAAACAGCCTTTTCAGTAAATAGTGTTGGATAATTAGATGTGGAAGAAGAAATGAAATTTAATCCTATACTGTATACAGAAGTCAATTCTAGGTAGACTATAAATGTAAGTTTATGATGAAAGACAAAAATAATAAAACTTTTAGAAGAGAAGGAGGAAAGCAGCTTCATGAGTTTGGGATAGGGAAAGATCTTAAGTGGGTCGCAAAAGGAAAAGATTGATAAATCAGACTAAATTAGAATAAAGATCTACTGTTTAGCAAAATTCACCATGATCAGTGCGAGAAGATATTTTTAGTGTATGTACCTGATGACCTTGTATCCAGATTCATATGAAAAATTTCTCAAAGAACTCAGAAGAAGAATAGGAAGAGACTTAACCGGCACTTCACAAAGATCCTCTCCAAAAGGCCAAACACCTTAATAAGAAGAAAACTTTGAGACAAAAGCACAGTGAGATACGTTTATTTATCCTCTGTGATGACTGACTATAAGAGTTAGCAGTGCTGAACGTTGATGTTTTAGTTAGCTTTTTTGCTGCTGTGACTAAAAGCACAATCTGATCAGAACATTTTAGGGAGGAAAAGTTTTTTTGAGGGCTTTATAGCTTCAGAGCTCTTAATCCATAAAAGGCTCTCCTCATTCCTCAGGCCCAAGGTGAGGCAGAGCATCATGGTGGAAGAGTGTGGCAGAGGGAACCTGCAGCTCACATGTTGATCAGAAAGCAGAGAGAGAGAGAGACTTCACCCACCAAAAACATATTTACCCCAAAGCCATGACCCCAGTGCCTCACCTCCTCCAGCCATGCCCTACCTGCCTTCAGTTACCACTCAGTTCCGTCAGGTGATTAGTACACTGATTGGGTTAAGGCTGTCACAACCCATTCCTTTTCCCTCTGAACCTTCTCACATTGTCTCACATGTTAGCTTTTGGGGGACACCACATCCAAACCATAATAGTTGGTGAGAACATTCCATGGTGGTGGAAGAATAAACTTACATAACCACTTTGGAAAGATAAACTGAATGTGCACATAAGCTGTGATGCAGCAGTTCCTCTGCTGGGTACATACCCAACAGAATTCAGTGCACCAAGAGAAATAAGTGAGCATATTCAGAGAAGCAGTATTAGCATTTGTCCAAAAATAGAAATAACACAAATACCTGGAATGAGATAAATAAATATATTTTGGGATATTCCTAGCTTGGAAGGTTGTACATGTAATCTCCTTAAACTTAGTTGCCAAAGTAGCCAAATTCAAAAATACATTCTGTATTTCATTCATTCATATAAAGTCTTAAAATGAGGCAAAACTTGCAATTTCTTGTCCTAAAGGTACCTGAAACTCTTCACTTTTCTGCCTCTTCCTGAGATTGACCATATTATGCAGCTGCATGTCAAAGAACCAGAAAAGCGAGGTGCTCAGAAACGACTTGCTGCAGAAGTAACAAAGCTTGTTCATGGAAGAGAAGGACTGGATTCTGCTAAAAGGTAGCCTTTGGAATAATTAACACTTCATATAGTTTTTTATCTGATAGATCTGAGAAAATTTAAAACTGTTTTATCATTTACCACTGACAAGGATCATCATTTGACTTAAGTGCTTAAAATAGTCTGTTTATTGGAAGATTATGTTGCATAAAATTTATGAATTAAACATGACAGATGCTGCTGTTTGAAAAACGTTTGATTTGCAACATAGTGGACACTCCATTATGGGGTAATGAGTATTAGAATATGTATTTGGTTTAGCACTTACATGATGTGGCTTTTAAAATGTGTTTTTCAGGTGTACACAGGCCCTTTATCATAGTAGTATAGATGCACTGGAGGTCATGTCGGATCAAGAGTTAAAAGAGTTGTTTAAAGAAGCTTCATTTTCTGAATTGGTTCTTGATCCTGGAACAAGTGTCCTAGACACATGCCGCAAGGCAAATGCCATTCCAGATGGTCCCCGAGGGTAAGCTTATTTAACTTTTTGATTATCAGTTAATTCATTGTTAAATGTCACATTTTACAGCATGTGTTCCTAGAGAGGGTGTTTTCCCAACAATGCTTTAATGGCATTTCATTCTTTATAGAAGTTAGGTTGATCCAAGAATAAGGTAAAAACTGAGTATTTATGAAAATACCATAAATTTTTCTGTGAAGTACAGCACTCCCATACTGTCTATTGTTAAGTCAGTTTTTCAGCATGGGAAGTCTTAGGTTTGAGGAACTGCATTGTTTAGTAAATGTACTAGGATTAGTCAGCTCAGGGATAGAGTTACAATTTGAGAAGTGATTAAATTCTTACAACCCCTCTCATACTCTGATCCTCGTTATTTTGGGGAACGGTATAAGTTTCCCAAGCTATTTAAAATATTAATTGAATTTCTTAAAATGAAATGAGTACAAGATAGAACTTCATGAAGCTAGTATTATAAACTATATAATATTCCCCTTGGGAATTGCATTTTTCTTATTCAGGAAGTAGGTAGAATATTTTAATTCCTCAGTTAAGCCTTACCATTAGGGAATAATACTTGACTCCACAAGAAGTAATTTGGCATGTAATTGATACTTACCCATTCAGAATTGAGGAAGGAAATGTAGAAGGAAAAGCATTAGCCTCATCTACAGGACTTTGAGCATAAGGCAAATAGTTATCAGCTCATGGTTATGAGTGACATTTGTTACACTTGCTTTCCTCTTTCAGTTGTTTTGGATTATTTACCTCTATCCTCACGAGCCCCAAATTTCTCCATAGGTAGAAGGCACCATTGTCTTCATTTGTATCACCTGATATCACAACCATATTGATTCCCTAATATACTAGTTTATTTACTATGCACTGATTTTCAGGGTAGTATCGTGTACATACTCTCTAGTGTCTCTACATACTCTTCTCACTGGTTTTTAAGAATTCTTCACCATGGAAGCATTTATTCTCTCTTATGGTATGTTTGCTGATACTGAAGTTTTACTCCTACTTAAACTTAATTCAGCCAGGGTTCTAAGTAATACTCATTTATGGTTTTATATTATGTAAGCTAAATAGAGTCGATCTGTGTATTTGTTTAGTAGAGAAAAAGAGCTAAGCTATCTCATAGCTCTTGGTATCCATTTGATAATGAATGGCTTTAAAAATTAAGGTGAACTTGGAACATGATCTGGAAACAGCCTAAAGTAATACTTTCTTTAAAAGAACTCTGTCCTTCAATAGAAAGCCCTTTGTTGCTGATGCAACAAATAATTTTATTTGGCAGCATATTCAGATATAAGAAAAACCACATTTGCCTTTCTTTGATAAAGAGTTTTTTTCAAGGCCCTCTTTCTAGCCTATTCCCTTTAAAATAAAAAGGAAAGAAGTTTTTCCTTTTAAACAATTTGCTATTATTTGCAGTCTCAGAACGTAGTTTGTAAGGCTTTTCCAGTTTTATAAAAAGTTTCCTAAAGGCTTCTGTAGATAGTACTGTGACTTGTGTCTCAGGTAGTTTAAAAGCAACTATTGCTCTCCTCTTTTTGGAAGTTTCTTTTCTGTGACTTTTTTTCCCTAAGGGTGGGTAAAGAGCTATCCAGAAAATGAACCTCCATTACTATTCATCTTAATTTTTAAAGGCACAATCAAACTGGATAGTTCTGTCAAAGCTATGAAATAACCTTTCTTTCTCCATAAAACAAGATACCTATTTTCTTTTATATTTGCTTCTTTTGAATGTCATTAAAGGAAGGCAGAGTCTAATTAAGTGAACATGAAGTATAAAAATCCAGTGTAAATGGTTTAACTTGAGCTTCTGACATTTAAGTGAAATAATGGTATATCTTTTTTTGGGAGAGGTGATTGATCTTCTAGTTACTAAACTTTTCTATTTGTAGGTATCGAATGATAACAGAAGGTGGAGTCAGTATAAATCACAGACAAGTAACAAATCCTGAGTGTGTTTTAGTTGTTGGACAACATATTCTTAAGAATGGACTTTCCTTACTTAAAATAGGAAAAAGGAATTTCTACATTATAAAATGGCTTCAGTTATGATGAAAAATCCTTTTGATTACTAACACCCATCATTCATTCTCAAAACACGAAAAAGTCGGCTTCAGAACAAAAAATGGAGAATGGAATATACATTAGACCTCACAATGTGAGTAATTTATTTTATGGATTGGTTAATAAATAAGTTGTTTATTTAATGATGGTTTATTTCTGGATCCACACACATTAATGACTACTACAGAAAACCGTGATTTTCAGGATTAATATTTTTTAAATTCTGCTTCATGAAAAAACTAATTGATGCCTCTTCTATGTCCCTTTCTTTTTTGCTCTGCTTTGGAGTAATAAGAATAAACAAGGGCTGAGGATATAGCCCAGTTGGTAGAGTGCTTGCCTTGCAAGCGTAAGGCCCTGGGTTCAATCCCCAGCACCGTCAAAAAAGAAAAAGGAAGAATGAAAAACCTGAGTGTGGTGGTACACACTGTAATCCCAGCAGTTCAGGAGGCTGAGGCAGAGGATCAAGTGTTCAAAGCCAGTCTTAGCAACAGCAAGGCGCGAAGCAACTCAGTGAGACCCTGTCTCTAAATAAAATATGGAAAAGGGCTGGGGTTGTGGCTCTGGTTGAGCACCCCTGAGTTCAATCCCCAGTACCAAAAAAGAATGCACAAGAAAGTATCCACAATACAAGGAATTGTGGATATTTTTATGTTAGGAACTGAGTTCTGATCTCACTGGTGTTACACAGTTATAAAACTAGCAGTGCCTCTGGTGTCCATATTAGAAACTGAAAACATAAAACATAAGTTTCTGACTTCTTTGTTGTTTAAGAAGCAGAGTTCTCCTTAAAATGGAGAACTGAGATGAGGCCATAGCTGACATTAGAAATTACAGTAAGAAACAAATTCTTCTCAAAGAAAAGAACAAAAATCAGTATTTGACTTGCCAAAAAGTTTCTAATTCAGTTTTCCAGTCCCTTGCCTGTGTTTTCAGTATTATTTATTCACAGCCTTGTTTTGTCAGTGGATTCCTAGGGTAGCAATTGTTTTATACATTTAGAAATTTTCCAGTTAGTTTTTTGGTTTTTTTTTTTTTTTCTTTTTTCTTTCTTTGTACCAGGGATTAAACCCAGGGCACTCCACCACTGAGCCACATCCCCAGCCCTATTTTGTATTTTATTTAGAGACAAGGTCTCACTGAGTTATTTAAGGGCCTATAAATTGCGGGGGCTGAGTTTGAACTTGAGATTCTCTTGCCTTAGCCTCCTAAGTCTCCAGTTAGTTTTAATTTCTGTCACCAGGTAGATTGTAACTTGAAGTAAACGGAATACTTAAAAAAATAAAGAAATAAAGTAATGTAAATATTTCACCAAACATGCAATCATGTGAGAACATCAGGATATCCAGGTAAGGGAAATTTTCAGGTCAGACTTAAAAGAATTTAGAATCAGGACTGAGTTCAGCTCTGCATATATTGCAAATTAATTCTTCAGAACTGTTTCCACATCTGAAAAATCAAGGTAATAGCACCCTATTTCCATAAGGATCAAGTGAAACATGCTCAAGTGAAACATGCAAAATGATCAAATTTCTTTTGAAAACCTTAGAGGCCACAAAGCTTGGCCTTTGTGTTCAGATCCCAACTATCCACTATTTGGATTACTTGGTGCATAAGTCACTGTCTCCATATGCAGAAATAGAGATGTAATAGTGATTGTGAGAGACTAACAGAAAAATTACATAAAACCTTAGTTACAATGTAAGTTGTACTATTGAATTCTAAAGTAGATTTAGGTGTTAAAAAACTATAGTTAAACCTTTCTCTGAGACAAGTTAGAAAGAATTCATTTATTGACAAACTTTTTAAATATCATTTCATACCAGCAATTTTATTTACACAGCAAAAACATACAGGTATCTTTTATAAATATGCCAGAGATCATCTCCACACTTTAGAAACTTCACTCAGTTTAAGGGCCAACAAAGGAAGGCTTGCTTTCTTTTCATAAGTTTCTTGCCTCTTTTTTTCCATTACACAAAATGTGTAGAACTAGCAAGTGCATTACCATAGCATGTTTTTAAAGCTAACATTTTTAATTTGTAATCTGTGCTGGAGAAAGGTGCATTGTAAATTTTTTTCCCCTTATAAATTCAAAAGGCAACAATGATAGTAATCTGTCTGGAAAAAAAAAATCATGGGTGGCTATAATTTCAAAACTGATGCTTAATGGTGACAAAGTGATTTTGTTTTTGTGTGTGCTAACATTTTGGGAGCATGCATCCACTGTCAAGCTGATACTGTAAACAGATTCAAAGTAGTACCATATGTCAGGCTGATTTTAATTATTTTATGTATGGGATCCATCAGTTGCAAGCCTGTTGTTTCTCAGTAAATGGGTACCATAAGTTAACATACCATATCTTTCCTGCCAGTAAGTCCTTCATAACCTGAAAAGAAAGTTTAATATTTGCAATGTAACTTTTACTTACTGTATTATCTGTTAGATGGAGCTAGAGGTCTTAAGGATTTCTACATATCTTGAAATTTTTAATGTTGTAGTTCATACCAAGAATCACCTGGCCAACTTTCACAAAATATGTATGTTGTAAACTTCACTCTTGCCCCCTGAATGCATATATCCTATACGCCTTTAGGAGTGTGTGTGTATGTTTTTCTTTAAATAACAATGTTCCATCAGCATTTTCATATCACTGTTCTAATGTATTTTGTTGGTTTGGAGCAAAAGTACCTATTACCAACAAATTGAAGTGGGGCTTAAAAATCAGTCTATTTTAAGTGAGTTTTGGATCCTGATGTCAGTGCCCCATTTTAGAGATGTATCTGAATTACCACTACTATATTTGCAAAGCAAGGGGCATTTAATTGTCTGGTTCTTCTAAAACTGAAAGGAACTGGCCATCATTAGTAAGTCTGTGAAGTAATTCAAGTCCACAAGGTTTCAATGCAGAAAATAATTTTTCAGGTCTAAGTTTAATGCTTAATGCATTAGACAGTGTGCACCCTGAAGTGGAAAGGCTGTGTAACTGCACAGTATGTAACCCTGCATCTTTATCAGTATTCCAGATCCTCTTATGCATTCAGCTTTCTTATCAACACAGCAAAGGCTGCATAGATTTTTAAAAACTAAGTTGAAGGACAGGTGGAATACAGTGACTATGTGAGGAACTTGCCAACCCACATCTTTCAAAGCCAGATCAGTTTATACAGTGCATGCATTGTAAGTCTCACGAATGTCTTCGTGTTTTCTTCTTGAAGGACTACTGCAGCAGCTTTAAAACTACTAACAGACTACACAGGTCATCTGTACCCACAGGCAAACTGCTTTGTACAACTAGAACACCAACAGTTCTTTAAATGAAACTGTCACAAGAAAGAGAGAGATTTTATATATATACATACATATACATATACTGTGAAACTTTAGAAACAGCCATTTATTATTTGGATTAAATGTGTGATTTGTTCTGTAATGCAGAGTATACTTTTCAGTGTACAGCCAATCTTCACATGAGCAGATTCATACCAATGCAATACACAGGAGTTCATAAATAAAATTCTACTCAAGTAGGCAGTAACTAGCAGGTTTTGAGTTAACAGTCTCAGTGTTACATAGTTCCTTTCACCAGAGATGAGTCTCTCGGATTTCAGCGATAATTTGACTGGCTCCTTGTAATGCCTGCATTAAAGGAAATAAAAACATTTAAATGTTTATTGAATTTGTATTAATAGATGTTAATCTGACTTTGTAGAGAAACTGCTCCACTTTTTATGCAGATTTTCACTAACCAATACCTTCTCTGGAATTTGAATCTAATTAAGGATCACCACCAATAAAAAACATAGTTATAATATAAAACCTATACATCCAAGAATCAGAATGCATTTTAAACTATATGAATCTGTATAAGTACAATCTAAGTAAAAAAATTGAAAAAACTTGAAATACCTTTAGCATATCAGCTGCTTCTTTCCTACGCTGGGCCATGTCCTCAGATTCAGTCAGAAGATCATCCAATAAGGATGATTTATACAGTTGTCCTACTAACTCACTCTGAAGAGTGTCCTTCACATGATTAACCAAAAAATGCATTACTGCCTTTGGCACACTGCAAAACAAAACCAAATTATGAAGTCTGGGTAAAAATTCTACTTTTAAGAACTTTGACTTAAGTTCTAACCTCAGAAAATAACAAAGTTAAATAAGAACATTATGTTGTTTTAGTTATCTCCTTAATACCATAACCCTTCAAATTTTTGCTTAATTATAATCAAACATAAGAACAGCCATAATTCTTGGTGTTTTATGTTCTTTCTTCTATCATTATTCACAATATCCAAAAAGTATGAAAAAATCATATATCCCATAAATTGATGAAACAAAATATATCTACATATAACCTAGTATTAATTAGCCATAAACAGGAATGAAATATTGATCCATGCTACACTGTAGAAGAACCTTAAAACAGTGTGATAACAGTGAAAGACGTCAGACACAAAAGGCCACGTGAGTATGTTATCACATATATGAAATGTCTAGAGTAGACAAACCCATAGAGATGTTGAGTTAGTGGTTTAGGGGTGGGTGGGCAAAACAGGAAGTCTGCTGTTAGGTATGGGAGTTCTTCATGGCATAATGAAGATGTAGAATTAGTGGTTAGCATTGTACAACTTTCTGAATATACTAAAAATTACTGCAAAGTACACTTAAAACAGTCAATTTTATGATAGTTGAATTCTTAACAACAACAAACACCTCTGTAGAAGATAGGGACAATCAGAGAAACAAAAGCTAAGGCCTTTTTGGAATTTTGTTCAAGCTACAGTGTGAAATATTTCTACCACAAGCTGTTAAATTAAAAGATTCTACAGGCAAAAGGATAAATGATTCTATAGATAAAATCATTACTTTCAATTTTGAGGAATCAGACTATTTGGCTTTTTATTCCTCTGTGCAGAATTCTCTTGCCTCCTGCAGATTTCCACAAATTACATACAGAATATTTTCTAATAGACACAGCTAAATGATTTTCATCTCCCTATTAATTACTACATGAAATGACATCACATGCAAAACTGAAGAAGAAACATTAGTCAGTGAACATAAGAAAAAGCATTCTTAATTAGAATGAAAAAGTGTATTTCCCAAAGACATTTCCTTTGGTATTTCAGAGAAACAATCAAATAATTAAAATAGCAAATGTTAATTAATGAAACTACAAAATTAAAATTTAGAAAAAACATTTTTAAATAACAATGTGGCAACAAACACAACAAAAGAATATTAAAAGCTTTTACTGATACATCAGGTCCTAGTCAGTCTATGTTAGACTATCTAAATCTTGCTGCAGCAGTTACCCAAAGACTATCAGAGAATCCATTTGACTTAGAATAAAAAGCTAACCTAAATTTTTTTAAATATATATATTTCCAAAACAACTTATTCAGTGGCATTTTAGTCTGTGATTTCTATTAAGTAAATACTAACCTGTCTTGAATATTCTTTCTGACAATAAGAAAATATGATTTGATGAGTCGCTCAATAACTTCACAGTCTCGCTGTTCACGGGCAGATAGTTTTCGTGCAACAGGAACCGGCTAAGCGGGGTGAGAGGAGAAATATTACTTTTGTGCCATTAGAAACAGCAACATTTAACATTCAAAAGTTAAAGTTTTTGAGACTTATTAGTTCCTTTTATCTTTGGAGTGTTTGCTTACTAATTTGGTCACCGAAACCAAATTCTCATGGCTTACCACATCCAGCAGATTGACAGCATGACCTTTTTGTGGACTGGCTGGCATAATTGGAATTGGTTTTGATTTTTCTTCAGCTAATAACTCTTCTGCTTTTGAAGTTTTCAGCATTCCTCGCCAGTTGCCTGTTGTTGGTTCTTGACCACCATCTCCAACCCCACCGCTTACAGATGCAACCTGAAAAAACATGTTCCAAAACCTATACCAACCAGATCATATATGACATTAACAAAGTTTGCTTTCTTTGACAGTAGTAAAGAACACATACCCAGTACCCATCAGTTTAGTCTATTCAGGTAAATAGGGTCAGAGAGAGATGGTGAATAGCACATAACTGGAAACCTGAGCTTCTGAATAAGAAAACAGAACAAGAAGTTCTATTTTAAACTTGTTTTTAAGGCCTCGGTCAATTTAGGACCTATTTAGTTCCCTTTTATCATTTACTGACTTTTCAAAAATTTTTTCTTCTCTCACACCTCTAATACTAGACTATGGAAAAAGTATATGTTGCCCTTAAAAATAAAACTACTCATTAAGAGTATACACAAGAAAACAACTATTACCCAGTGTTATCTCTTCAAAGTCATCTTAAAACACTCATCAATCTATGATCTTGCCTAAAGCTCTATGAACTGATATCTTCAAACTTGAAAGGTTTATAATTTCTCAAATTAGTTTACATTCCTAATAGTCAACCAAAACACCATGAGGTAAAAGTAGAAACTACATTAAAAGTAAAAGGAGAGACTACATTATCTTAGGTTGATAGTCACCTCAGGTTGCCTAAATTGTGGATAACAACAAACACCTGAGAAAGGATCCCCTGAAAGAAATCTGCTCTTATTAATTACAGCTGCTTCGGCAGCCTTATATTCTGGGATACTGACTAGTCTTGTCTTCGAAAAGAAAAAAAATGACTTAATGGGAAAACATAATTCAACATTTCAAAGATGTTTTTAGATACTAAGATCTTAAAATTTAAAAGTTGTTATATAAATTTAGCAGCAGAGTGTTATGGTAGTTACAAAAATGGCAGTTTGGGGTATTATTATGAATTAACACTGGCCAAAATCTGTCTCTAGTATGTTAAAATGAGTTATTTCTAAGTGAGGGCTTAAATTATATAAATTTTAATTATACAATGTAAAATGAGTAATTATATTTCAATATTTGCTAAAGAAACATGAATAAGTCAAATGAAATTATAAGGAAAATGTGCACATGCCATGAATGAAATAATGTTTGTGCAGCAATTTAAACAGTTCTCTTAATATCAGCACAGTGCACTGAGAGAACATAGGACATTTCTAAGCCTCTAAGGTTCGGAACTTTAAATCTGGCTAATAAGTAAGGAAAAGGAACTAAATGGCAGAAAAAATAGGAATGATTCTGAATAATTTACATTTTATCTAATTTTCCACTACAATGGTTATCAAGAATTGACAGTAGTCTCAAACTCTCAAAGTCCCTATTTGTTTTGCATCTGCTTAAGCTGTTAAAGCATATCTAAAGCTATATATTTTAAGTAAAAAGTACATGCAATTGGGAAGCATAAGCAGTATTAGAGGGGATTATCCATTAGTCCTGAACAGATCTCAGAACCTTTAAAGAGGAAATGTCCAAAAGTAGTTTCCATCTTTGAAATCTTAATTCCCTGCCACCAAAATGCAAAATTTAAAACCAGTCTTGAATGTAACAGTAGGAAAGCCTATTATTAATTAGAACAATGTTAGAACTAGACTTATGCCATCTTATAAGGGTTAGGTAAAAGGACCATTAGGAACATAACACAGACAACAAGAAATAGATGCCACTGTACAGACATGTTCCTCAATGGTTTTGAAGACAGTTTCAGTGAAAACCAAAAATATCAACATTTCCATTCTGAAGCAAAAGACTCACATTTTTAGTTTCTCTTCTGCTGTCCTGAATTAACTGTTAAAAGATATGTTAAAACATGCAATTTAACAAGCAAGATTTAGATATCAATGGCTTGAAATTCAAAAAATGAAGGATAATTTCCTCTTTAAATTACTTTTTCTGTGTACATCTATACTGCAAGCAAAAGCATCAATATCTTAAAGTATGCACTGATATATAATTTTAAAATTTCCATTATACTAAAATGATCTGACCTTAGCACAATATCCCATATCAGTATTCTTTCAGTGTATTGTTTCCAGATTATGTTGCACGAAACAACTAGGCATGCAGGCTTAGATTAAGAATCACAACAGACCTTGCCATCAGCCTCAGCAGAAGCAGCAGGGGAGGGCTCCTGGGAGGCAGGTGCCAAAGCACTTGGAACTTTAGAAGACTAAAGGCAAAAAATGCAGGGAAAAAAAATCAAGGATGCCAAAAATGCATTCAGAAACTTTCTATAAATGTGAATTTTTTCCCCTCTGTAACAAAATAGTAAAATAACATGAAGAACAAAATAATCATGGGACATAAAATTGTTTATTCTGCCTTATTTCCTATAAAATTGTCATCTTTGTTCAGTTGTTTTCAGATGAATAAATACCTAAGAAAAAATCCAAATCCAATTCATTTTTATTTTCAGCATTTAATAAGGTCTTTTCTTGCAGAATTCAAGGTAACAGATTTCCATACACATTTTAATTTATCATCTCCTATGGTTATTACTGGTAATTAAAACCTGTTAATGTACATATTGTCTTCCCACTCCAAAAAAACCTATTGTAGTAAAATCACTGAATTTTTTAAAAAGGAAGTCTTGACACTTAAAAGACACCTTTAAACATTTATTCCAATGTATCCTAAATGCTATTACCTTTAGATCACTCAAAGCCAATTTAAACTTGCATACCTTTACTCAATTAAACTGTTCCAATGGAGTATTAGAGTAGAAAAAAATTACTTCTAGAACTAATATTCTGAGTCTTACCCATCCATCTTTAGGAATTGAGAATATGCTTTAAAAATCTTGTTTTTTTACCTTGTCTCGTGATACAGCTGAAGGTAATTCTCTTGCTAGCCTGTTTCTCCTTTGTTCCTACAAAATGCAGCCAAGCAAACCAAAAGTGATTATCAAAGCAGTGAGACTTACGACTACTAAAAAATGTTCATCTTAGTTGAAAAGTGTGGCATAACTTACAGATATATCCTCTCACTGTTGGGACTCATGCCATAATTATCATATTTTAAAATAAATAAATCATTTAACCCAATGCTTCTCAAATCATTTTTTCTGCCCCAACACACCTGAGGGATACAATACAACATCAGTAGCAGTGGCTCCCTATAGCAGGGATTCTCTAATGAGGAGCAACAGACCAACATGTTCTTCCCTTTCCCACTAAAAAACATTGATTTGTAATATTCCCATATAAATGTGGAACAAAAGCCCTCAACATACGATGTAGAATTTGAAGTGCACAGATCACAGCAATCTTAAAGCCTTTAAAAAAATCACTATAACCTGCACACCTTTGTGTTAAATTCAGACAACTCCCAAACAACAAAACTGTTACTCCATCACTTCAAAAAGTATCTGTGGTTGAGGTTATTCTTTAAAATATTTTGTTAATTCTAAACTGTATCCACGAAATAATATTGAAAACTAACAGACCTTTCTGTAACCTTACTAATTTAATACACTGATGACCTGCTCACTGTTATAATTTGCTCTAGTTTGTCAAATTATGGAACAAAGCTGTAGAAACTGTTAAATTCAAATCAGTATGTACTGAGCATCTGCTATGTTCAAGGATCATAACAGTGCCAGATCATGTACATATGTAGATGATGAATAGCTCTCTCACAGGCAGCAACAAGTACAGAAAAAAAGCAGTTAGGTTAAATAAAAATTTGACCCTCTTTTATTTTTTCATGGGAAGTTAACCAATTATAAAATAACAGAATTATACAGATTTAACGATCTGTATGTGAGAATAAAATACATTGAATAAAAAGTTAACATGCTAAAATGTACATTGTGAGAGGAATACAAAGCAAAAAGCTGGGGTATCTGGAAGATGGGAATTTTCACCCTACTCTCTTACCAGCCAGTTACGACCTTACCTAACCTGGACCCCAGCAGACCTGGCTTATTTGCTTTATTAACTGGATAGGTTATCTTCTAAGCCCCAATTTCCTAATCTAATAACATTATCTACCCTCAAAAGGTTACTATAAAGATCATAGTTATATCCACTTAACGTCGTAATATTTATAATATCCACTTAAAGTTCCTTGGTAATCATTAAAACCAGAGGCGTATTAATTTGTAGAAAAATACTGATGTGAAACTAAATTTTATGGCCTTATCAGTATAACAAAACTGCTCCAGATACAAGTTTTCCAAGAAAATTTGGTTTCAGTGTTACAGGAACTAAATTCTTAAACAAGGGAAGAGTACATGTGCCAATTTTTAACAGAACTGTTAGTTTACTGAGTGTTAGAGTCTTATAGTAGGCATTTTGGAATTTCTTGATAATAGGAAAAACTCTAGCTTTAGTAGGTAAAAATTGTTCACAATCCCTATTAAAGAGAAGGTGCTTTTTTCCTATAACCATGCCTAGCAAAATAAACACTGAAGGAATAGTAGTTTTTAATTGTGAGCCTCAGGTTCCTCATCTTTTTTTAACCAAGAGTTGAAGATAACCCAGGGTCCTTTCCAGTTCCCAAATTCTGTTTATAATCTCTCTACCCATATACAGAAGGGGAGGTATGATTTAGAGGGGACTCAATATTACTGGATTAGGGAGTAGGATAATGTGTTCTTGAAGAAAAATGGCAGAGGGAAAAAAAAAAAAAAACCAGCTTGTGGATAAATTGCTTCTAGCCATCAACCGTGATTCTGAGATCTCATCCCAACTTGTTACATTAACATCAAATGGAAAGAAGGTCCTTGTATCCACCTAAGTAGTGAAGGGTACAGGCAGTCCTTTAACACTAAACCAATGAATTCCAGAGTGTTTGTTTCATAAGCGAAAATAAGAATAATGCCTCCAGGAGGTTTTGAGAATTAAACTTAACAATGTAA
Organism: Glaucomys volans; assembly: GCA_020662805.1. Taxonomy (NCBI): domain Eukaryota; kingdom Metazoa; phylum Chordata; class Mammalia; order Rodentia; family Sciuridae; genus Glaucomys; species Glaucomys volans. Next base: position 1,429,787 of record JAJEJO010049872.1, read on the forward strand.
CGACCTCAGCATATTTCCTGGAATATAACAGACACTACTATGGCATATCTGTTTTATAGTTTAGCCCATTATAAGTTTTGATATAATTTAGTTACAAAAGATTTCTATCTCTAAAAAAAAGATAACCTGAATTGTATTTACCTCTATATTATTGTTCATTAGCCCACAAGCATCAGCAAAATCTGGATGTTTTGTGTTGATATAAGCCAATTCAATTGCCACTAAGTTATGGACCTAGAAAAAAAAAATAGGCTATTATACAAAATTTTACTTTGAAAAATTTGCATATAAGACCTATTAATGTAGACAGTACTGGAAAACTATAGGAAAGTTATGCCTAAATGAATACTGGATAATTATACTCCAACTGATAAATCTTATCCCAAATAGTTACTCGCTCCACCTTTTAAATTTGCATTTCAGCATCAAAAATTGCATTTCCTTATGGCATCTGCTGGTAAATGGATGAAACTGGAGACTATCATGTTAAGTGAAATAAGCCAATCTCAAAAACCCAAAGGCCAAATATTCTCTGATATGTGGATGCTGACTCACAATGGATAGGGGTGGCGTTTCATCGGATTAGACACAGTGGAGTAGAGGGAAAAAGTGAAGAGATGGGAATGGGAAAGAGAATGAATCGGACATAACTTTACTATGTTCATATGTGAATATGCAACCAGTATAACTCCACATCATGTACAAGTACAAAAATGGGAAGGTACACTTCATATATATGTAATACATCAAAATACATACTACTGTCATGTACAACTAAAAAGAACAATTTTTAAAAATTTTAAAAAAGAATATTGCATTTCTAAGGAAGAAAAATGACATTGAGCTAGCTTAGCTGTTTTTTACTATTAGAAAGAAAAGTTATCTACCTGACACAAATCTAAGTTGCAAGCCTTTGAGAGGTAACTTTGCTATTCAAACTTCAGATCATTGATTATTCCAAGTCAAAGTTTTAGTTCAATAATAAAACAGCTCACAGCCAGACATGGTAGCAACACACCTATAATCCCACCAACTCAGGAGGCTGTGGCAGGAGGATCACAAGTTTGAGACCAGCCTGGGCAATTTGGTGAGACCCTGTCTCAAAATGAAAAAACTTTTTTAAAGGTCTTAAGATGTGGCTCATTGGCAGAGTACCACTGGGTCAATACACAGTATCACAAAAAAGCAAAACAAAAACAGTTCATAATCACATATAAGTTTTAAAGTGTTAACTTTATTTGAATAAAGAATATATTTAGACTTGAGATAGTAACTAATTAGTTTTAATTTTTTTAGTTGTCAGTGAACCTTTATTTTATTTATTTATATGCCGTGCTCAGAATTGAACCAAGTCCAGTGCCTCACACATGCTAGGCAAGTGCTTTACCACTGAGCCACAACCCCAGCCCCTAACTAGTTTTAATTATGAACACTTGGTGGTTCAAAATCTAATGAGAATAATCAAAAAGAAAAGCTGAAATTAATTTCTCCAGCCTTCTATAAAATTCCTGAGGCTTCAAAAGAGAATAAACTTAAATCTTTTCTTCTATCTTTTGCATTGCACTGTCCTGACAAATATATTAGAACAGCAGTTACTGGTACAGACTGTTTAAAGGATCTATTCAAATTAAGTTCCAACAATTTTGTGATATCAGTGGGTAGAGTTTGAGATCAGGTTAAGTTTGGTCTTAGACATCTGAATCTGACAGGTTGTTTTGTTGTTGTTGTTGTTTTGTTTTATTGATGGTACTGGGGATTGAACTGAGGGGTACTCTACCACTGAGCTATATCCCAGGCCCTTTTGATTTTGAGAAAGTGTCTCATTAAGTTGCTGACTCAAAACTTGCAATCCTCCTGCCTCAGCTCCCAAATCAGTCCCAATTACAGCTGTGCATCACTGTACCTAGCCCTGACAGTTACTCTTGCTGGGTAATAACCAAGTAACAGCACTTATATTGTTTCCAAGGATATTTTTGCCTCAGTAAACCTCCACTGGGGCTCCCCATCCTGAGCCAAGACCCCAAGTGCATTTTCAGAGGCCAGAATGAAAACAAAAAATTTAATTAGAAGCTGAGGGCAATTTCAAATACTTATTTCATATTTCTATCAGCTTTTTAATTTTTCTGGTGGACAGCTGCAACCCACAGAAGTATTAGGTCATCAGACAAGCAAACTGCAGAAGAGACCCAATTACCCCGATGTACTTCAAATTTAAAACAGGAGCTTGCTCTAAAGGGTCAGTTTACTGGGGTTGAAGATAGAACTAATTTACCATTAAAATCAGTAGTACCACATAATAGAGCAAAGCTATTCACAACCCTCAACAACTCCATTCTCATGAAAATTTGTGGCTGCACAGGCTAGCAATGATTAAAATAGGGGAAAAAACGCACTTTGCACGAGAATTACTGAAAAATTTCCTTTGAAGTAAGACTGATATTTATTTATTTATTTATTTATTTATTTATTTATTTATTTATTTATTGGCTTCCCAACACACTGGGAAATATGCGTAAATTCTAACCATAGATATAATTCTATAACCATAATGTATAATATAATGATATTATAACCATAATGCTGTATATAAAAAGCAACTTTACTAATAGTGTTTACAATGATTTGTGACAGTAGCTCACCATTTCATTTGTAACAGGCAACCTTTTACGAAGAAGACAAGTCACTACTTCAACTATGGCATCATGAAGTTTAGGAAACCGTAGCAATTCCTATAAATAATGGAGAAATACAAATGTAACAGTCTACTTTATTTAATGAAATAGTACTGAAATACTGAATTTGATTTGGAAGTTACATTTAAGAATCAAATAAAGGAACTACAGATTCTAACTTTTAGCCCATCATTTCCTCCTCCCTATGAAACCACCACTTCAAGTCCTTTATTATTCATCTGAAACCTGTTCCATTCCTCTGAATTACCTGTGTACTATAATTGCTACAGTGCTGAATGATCCTTTGCATTTCCTCATGAACCAGTTCCACACAACGGAGGCTGGGCTCTTCTAAACGTTTGATTTGTCGTTTGACCAATAACTCAAATGAAACCTCGGGCACAAACAAAGCAGGACGAGGACCCTGGAAAAACAGAACTCGGAGCTCTTATTATAGTCACATGTAATTTCACTTCTTCCCAAATATTAAAATAGAAATCACATCTTTTATTTTTCACAAAAAGTGCTTCTTAGAGCTGGGGGTATAGCTCAATGGCAGAGCACTTGCCTAGGATGACCCAGGTCCTGGGTTCAATCCCCAGCACTGCCAAAAAAAAAAAAAAAAAAAAAGGGTGCTTCTTAATTTCAAGTACAAGAGCAAAATAACAGACTGTATAATTAATTTTAAAAATACAATATATGGTTAAAAATTGAAGCTTTAACCTCTTTTTTTTTTAAAGTCTGAAAGTTAAGCATACTCACAGTAGCATTTCTAATGGCAGTCAAAATGTCAATAGTGTTAAGGCCACCTAATGGGTCAACAGATTCTAAGGTTCGACCAAAAGTCTCATGGAAAATGTAACAAATTCTAGCACCACCGCATCTGAAAAGCAATGAACATATGGTTTCCTGCATTACTATAACGAAAGAAGCTAAAAGTTACAAATCTTTGTATAAGCTTGAGGCTTGTCTAATTTTCTGAGAAAGCCTAATAAATAATTACATTTCGGTTATTTCCATGTGTTCTCAACTTAGAATCATGAATAAGTTTCCCTAATTTTTTTTTTTAAACAGGAAAAGGAGTCATTTCATGAATGGTATGAATATATAAAATAACTTGACACAAAACAACTAAAAATTGCTAATAAACAGCTTTTCTCTGCCCTAAGTTTTTTCACCTAGCCTATGAGCCCCATAAAGATAGGAAACAGTGCTTTCGGTTGATTCATAAAATGTAGAGGTCAGCAAAATTTTTCCTTAAAGAGTCAGTGAGTAAAAATTAGGCAACTAACTACTCGACTCTGCCATTATGTACAAAAGCAGCCACAGATAATATAAACAAATGAGCATAGCTGTGTTCCAGTAAAACTTGTGCACACTGAAATTTAAATTTTGTGTAATTTTCAGATGTCATGAAATATTCTTTGAATTATTTTTTACTTTTACATTTAAAATTTTACATTTATCATGTAAAAATCATTCTTAACTGGTGAGCTGTTGTCTGCCTACTACTTTGGACAGATTAAATCTCTGGATTACTAGGCACCTTATATTTCCTATCTTGTTTAATGACTAAAACCTCTGGAATTAACCTTTTGTGTTTTCATTCAAGTTCAGTCAAGCTCTATAAATACCTTTATAATATCTCCCCAAATCATCCCTTCCTCTCTGTTTTCACCATCATTATTCAATTTTTTTACACTAATTCAGGTTAAAGGTACTAATCTAACATTATGCTAACCAAAATAAGCCAAGCACAAAAGGATAATGTATGATTCTATTTACATGAAATATCTAGAACAGGTAAATTCATACAGACAGAAAGTAAATTCTCTACTTTAGCAGGGGAAAGGGAGGGGAAGAAAGTAAATAATTGCTTAATAGGTACAGTTTGTCTGGAGATGATAAAAAAAATTTTGGAAATAGATACCAGTGATGGTTGATATTATGAATGTAATTAATGCCACTGAACTATATGCACTTAAAAATGGTTAAAATTACTAGTAATTGGTCTCTGTTTCCGGCCTTTTTCTTCTCCAAATAATTTCCATAATGATCAAATTATTCTTCTAAAACGGGTTACTCCTGTCGGGTACGGTAGCAATATGCCTGTAATCCTAGCAGCAAGGGAGGCTGAGATGGGAGGATCTTGAGTTCAAAGCCAGCCTCCGCAACTTAGCAAGGCCCTAAGTAACTCAGTGAGACCCTGTCTCTAATAAAATACAAAAAAAAAAAAAAGGCTGGGGACGTGGTTCAGTGGTTGAGTGCCCCTAAATTTAATCCCCCGTACAAAAAAAAAAAAAACAAAAAAAAAAAAATGGGTTACTCCTCTGACCAAAAGTGTTTTTTTTTTTTTTTGGAACTGGGGATTGAACTCAAGGGCACTCGGCCACTGAGCCACATCCCCAGCCCTATTTTGTATTTTATTTAGAGACAGGGTCTCACTGAGTTGCTTAGAGCCTCCCTAAATTACTGAGGCTGGCTTTGAACTCGCAATCCTCCTGCCTCAGCCTCCCGAATCGCTGGGATTACAGGTGTGCGCCACCTCGACTGGCTTAAAAGTGTTTTATTTCTTATAGTAAGAAATCATCTATATTCTCAGCAAGATATTCAAGACTTCTTACAGTCTTATTCCTGTATACCTTTCTTGCCTTATCTATCATGTCCCATTAGTGTACATGCTGTTCTCCAAATATACCTTGCACTATTTTGTTGTTCCCAAGAGCTGACTACCTGACTACCTTACTACCAATGCCCTCCTGACTACCTCCCCAAGTTCTATTCAGAGCCCAACTCAGATGCTTATTAACCATGGAGCTCCCCCAATCCCTGAAAGAAATGTAAATAGTCTCTCCTCAATGTCCCAAAGGCTTGATTAAGTGGACAAAGATAACTGATTCATTAACAATTTACAAAACTGCCCTTATATATTACATGCACTTCTTTGGATATGTATTGTATTTAGCAATAAAAACCATCCAAATAAAAATATACTTTCGCCAGCTAATGAAGTATTTCGCCAGCTAATCAAGTATTGCCTCCACCTGTGTTACCCACTGAACTCCGAAAGGCCCATTACAGCAATTCAGTAGTCTATTAAATACCCTATCTTTTTATGGAGTTAAGTCATCTGAAAGACCATCTAGATCACACAAAAGTATACAAAATATGCACACACAAAAATGAGTGTATGTGTAATTGGAAAATCTGAATAAACTCTGAATTGTTCCAGTGTTCATTTTCTTATCACTGTATTAAATTTATATAAGATATCAGCATTGGGGAAGAAGTGGTAAAGGGTAAATAAGAACTCCCTGTATATTTCTTTGCAACTTTTTGTGACTCTATAATTATCCCAAAATAAAAAGGTTTTTTAAAATTGGTGGGGGAGGGTGGAGTGGGGTCAGGCAAGGCAAAAAAAATTAAGGGTAGAAAAATGTACATTTTTATATATGGCTAATAGTAAAATAGTAAAATATGCTACTAATACGCAGTATGTAATCAATGACTTTGAGGGTATTACACACCTTAATTTAGTAATTTAGTAATTCTACTCTGAGGAATTTATCTTCAGGATTTACTTGGGTACATGCCCCTAAAACTACAATGCACAAGTAGTCTGCCATAAATATCACTTATTCTAGTGTATACACTAGTCACTCCTCATCCAGGATTTTATTTTCTAAAGTTTCAGTTACCCATGGTCAGCAACAATTCAAAAATATTAAATTTAATGGAAAATTCCAGAAACAAATGATACCTAAATTCTAAGTTGTAAGCCATTCTAAATAACATGATGAAATTTCATCCTATCCCACTCTGTCCTACCTGGGATCTGAGTCATCTCTGTGTCAAGTGTATACTGCCCATTTGTACCTGGTAGCCATCTCAGTCATCAGTTACTGGTACTGTAATGGTTGTAAATAGGGTTCAGTACTATCCTTGGTTTCAGACATACACTGGGTACCTTAGAATGTTTCCCCAAGAATAAGGTGAGACTACTGTAATTGTAAATAAACTATCCAATAGTAGAGGAGTGGTTCAGCAAATGAGACTATTAAAATACTATGCAAGTCTTCAGACTGATAATTCCTCCTATTCTATTAGAAAGCTGTATCATATGGATTTAAAGAAATTATTCCAAAAGTAGCATGAATAGCATCTGATTTTTAAATGTGTGATACTCCATTTATGTACCTTATAGATGGATAGAAAAATGTCTAGGTCAATGCCAAACTTAGCAGGAATTATTTCTGGTTTGCAAAATTAAGGTAATTTTGTTTTTGTTTTATTTTTACTTACCTGCATTTTCTAATTACCCATGCATTTTTCATGCTGTACTTTTTAAAAAGAAACAGACATTTTAAAAGATAAGCAGTATTTTTAAATGCTTATCAAGCAAAATATTGCTTTTAAAGAAAACCTTAAATTTTTACTATGCTTTTCATAGTTTATAAAGCATTTACCACACATACCAGTCATTATTCTATCCTTTCTTTAAAAAAATTATATTCCTTTTTGTTTTATAGGTAATAAATCACAATGAAATAGTCTTAAAGTCAATTTAACAAAAGATAAAGTGGACCTGCAATTCAAGTAACCAAATCTATTAAACAATTTCTTACTTACAGCTCTGAAGTCTCGATATATTTTGCAGTTCCTTCAATAGTGTTACAATATTCTGTGGCAAATTTGGTAATAAGCTGGAGTAAAGTAGCACTTTTATCATCCACAGGTTCACCATAGCTATTTAGAAGAGACTGATACTGAGCAGCTAGAACATTTATTCTTGTTTTCAACTCCGGTAAGCAATCTCTGATGTGATGCATCAGTAACCTAACAAAGATTAGAAAAGCAGGATTTTAATGTAAAATTGTGTGTTCAGACATTCTAAACAAGTCACATTTTTAAAATGCAAACAACAGGGAAAACTTGTCAGAAAATGTGTTTTGACATTTTGGTATTATGATACACATATATCTTGACACTCAGTTCCTAAAAGCCTTGGAATCCAGATCATTAAGAGTGTCTTTTGTATATTAATGAGATGACTGGTGGCTGGAAACCCCTAAAGAGCTTCAGAATGGTGATTGGTCACCAAAAAGAAAAGGCATAATTAGAGGATTGGGATATTTAGCCATTATCTCTAACCTCCGAGGAGAAGAGCAAGAATGAGAATGAGAATGATCACTACTGGCCAATAATATAATCAATCATGTCATTGTAATGAAGTTGCCATGAAAACTCAAAGGGACAGTGTTCATAAAGTTGAACACATGGAAGTTCCTGGAGGGTTCTGTGCGCAGAGAAGGCAAGGAAAGGCTATGCCCCTTTCTAAATGTCTTGACCTATCCCTCTCTTCCAACTGGCTATTAATCACTATCCTCTGCAATAACCTTTAAAATAAAAGGGTGAAGGTAAGTACAGTGTTCCCTGAAAGTGACCTGCTCTAGCAAATTAAACCCAGAGGGGATCCTGAGAACCCAGAATTATAGCCCATCAGAAGCACAAGCCATAACCTCTGCCTGCAACTTGCATCCAAAGTGGAGAGGCAGACTTGTGGGACTAAGCTCTCAACCTATTAGATCTCATGCTATCTCTAGGTAAGTAGTATCAGAACTCAATGGAGATAGAGCACACCACCAGAGAACTGCTTGCACAGTGTCTGGGTAAAAGTACATAAATCTGATGTCAGAAACATTCTCTGCTCTATTGAATGAGAATAGGAAAAAACACTTTGATTTTTCCCTTTATTACAAGAGCAAGAAAAAAGCAATCTTAGATTACAGGTAAATTAGTTAGTCTGAAAAAAACAATAACACAAACTGTTTTGGTCAATATTTTTGAAATTTGTCTTTGACCCATCAAATTGTAGCAATTATAAGAAAACCAAATATAAAATGAAAAACTGCAAAATTATTTTCATAAAATTGAAATCATCACTTAGTCCAATTCTACATGTATAATTTTTGTTTCATTAACTTATCTTTTACAATAGGTACCCAACAGAGTGTAAATCTATCCTATTAAAATCTAAGTCCATCTGCCCTTAAAATGGGGGAAAAGATGGGATACAGCTCAGCTGGTAGAGTACTTCCCTTGCATGCATAAGGCCCTGGGTTCAATCCCCAGCATCACCACCACCACCACCACCACCACAATAAAGGGGGGGGGGGCAGGAATACAAAAATAAGAGAAATTAGAAAGGTCTTCTAGTCCCTACATCATCAGTGGGTATTCAGAATTCAAAGCATATAACTTACATTATTTCTACTATGAATATAGGAATAGAAGAAATTCTAAATTAATAATAATAGATCATGTGAAAATTATAAATTTTAGTTCAGTTCCTGAAATCCAAAGTGGAAATGAAGTCATCTGCTATCTAGTTATAACCTCAAAACTAAATTAGCTGTCAAAAACTTCGTAATAAAACATTATGAAATTCATTTAAGCACTATAAACAATGGGATGATTTAATGTTAAGCACCCTGGTAAAGTAGACATCTACTTTATAAGAACATACTATAAGGAAACCAGAAGTGAAACTGAAACTGTAAGGAATAGTAGTGAAAACATAAGGAACTAATAAACACGAACAGTCTCAACTACTAGTCAGCAAAACAAAAACATCTCATTTCCAAAAGGTAAAAATGTTACCTGTTTAGAGTCCTAGCAAGATACTTTGTTCCATTTCTATTGGCCAGAGACGGATATTTCTTTTGAAGAAAAGCATATTCATCACGGATTGAATCAGTTACACTCTTCTTATTGTTAATATCTAGCTGGCTCCTACAGATGAAAAGTAGAAAAACTGTCCAACTAAAATAAATTGTCACCCTCCCCTTGATGATGACAGAGATGATAGGATACTAATGATAGGGTATTGTTCCCTAATAACTAACATGGGTGGTTTTATTTAATTCTCACAAAATGTGATTGGTATTATTATACCATTTTATTGCAAGGAACTGAGGTTTCAAGAGGTTAACTTACCCAAAGCCACACATTAAGTAGCACAGCCAGGATTTGAACTATGTGACTTATAAATAATTAAGGCTTGAATAGTGTAAGCTCATTATACCATTGACTAGAATCAAAAGTAGAATTCTTAAGTAACAATTATAGATAGGTGCAAAAATATGTGTACCTTACATCAGCTATACTTTATCCATTGACAGGCAAATTTCTACCAAAAATAATTTAGTTAACATGAAGAGCAATTTATCTACAAACACAGAAAGTGGTATTATAATACCTAGTTGCAAGAAACAGGAGACAATTGGAATGGGAAGAAAAACAAAATGGGAGAAGGAGTGGATGGAAGGACATAAGAGAAACAAACAATTGGAATGGCCTTTAGATACCACTTAGTAAAACATTCTCTTTTTTAAAAGGGGTTGAGACAAAGATGTTAAGCATCATTTATTACATCTAGTCTGTTTGAGAACTATGACTATGACTATAACCCAGGTCTCAAGATCTTAATTTCAGTGTTTCCTACCATATAAAAGCTTCAGACCAAGAGAGATCATCATTTAAACCTAGCCCTTTCACTAGCCATGTGACTTTGGTGAATGTACAACCTGAGTTTTCCAGTTATAAAATAGAAACAACACCTGCCTCACAGGATGTTGTGAGGGTTCCAAGAGAAACCATTTGCAAATTGCTCAAAATAGTGTCTGAAACATAATTAGACATTCAATAATGGTTTCTTTTTCACAATTTTTAATACCAATGATTTGTAATTAGCATACCTTTAGTAAAATTTCTCCAAGTGCCACGTCCTGGCAGTTACACAGCACTACTAATGGTGTAGGTTAAACCAAGCTATTGGTTTAAAGTAAAGTCATACCACATTAAAATTTCTTTACTGAATACAGATTAGATAACACTTCTTTTTCCCTAACCCCATTCCCTTCTCAAATGTAGCTTAAATGATAGACAAGAATTCTTAAGCCTAGTTATTATCATCCATATGTAGCCCTGCTTACTTCAGAAACATTTTCCATTAGAAGTGTCTATGAGAGGCTTTAGTGAATCTCTTTTTGTCACTTTAGGCAATGAATTCTTTAGTAGTACCAATATTATAGTAAAAGGAGGGAAAAGAGTATCACATTTCAGACTGATTTTAGAATTCCAGACTTGTTTTGAAACACGAATATTGCAATCCTTATCCCATTCTTCACAGCTAACCTGTTAACTACTCCAATTATTCCAAGTTTGACTGGAATAACCCTTCCCATCAATACATCCATGGCATCAGTACCCGCATCCATGAGATCAAGTTTAGTGATCACAGCTAGGGTTCTGCGACCTGGTAAATGCAAAAAGCAAAGAAGAAGAAGAAAATACAAAGAAAATGACCCATTAAGTAAAGCCATTAACAGAAGAAAATCTTCACATATAATCCCACCTAACATTACCTCTTTCACCATTTTGGAAATGCTTTTCCAACCTCTGCTTTAAAGTATTTTTTAAGAAATAATTTTAAACATTCTTTATATATTTTAGAAATACTTTCACATGCAATTTTTTGTTAGTTTTGGAACTAACATTTTTCTAAGCATTTTTTAAAATTTGTTTAAAATTTACTTTTTTGGTGAACAATTTGGATATTTGTTTTTTGTATCACATTTGGTTTTTAGTGCTGGGAATCAAACCCAGGACTTTCAGCATGCTACACAGACATTCTGCCACTAAGCCACATCCCCAGACCCTAGTTCTATTATTTTTGGTAAATGAAAACTGATGTGTCACTGCCACCTCAGTTCTGCTGCCTCCCAACATTTTCTTGCACTAAATAACCAAATCTATTTTCCATTTCTAGATTGCCTTTTTTTAGAATACTATATAAATGGAGTCTGGCTTTCTTCATTTAGCATAATGAATTGGAGAGCTATCTGTGTTGTGGTGTATATCTATAATTCATTCCTTTTTATTGACAAGTGGTGTTCCACTGTACAGATATACCATAATTTAGTTTCTCATCCCCTATTTGAAAACTATTTGAGTTGCTTCTAGTTTTAAAAAACTGAAGAAAGCTGCAACACACATTTGCATACAGGTTTCTATATGAATACAGTTTCTCATTTAACACAGGTAAAAACCTAGAAATGGAATTGCTGATTTAACTTTATAAGAAATTCCCACACTATTTCCCAATTTCTTTATAAGAAATTCCCACACTATTCCCACCATCAGCGTAGTGTACAATTTTACATAAGACATTTTCAATTGCAAGCATTTTTCTGTATTGCTCCAAATCCATAAAGTTCCCTTTTAATTTCACATTTTAGCATCTTCATTTATCTGTTGCTAGTCACATTAAGTTGCTTCTAAATTTTTGTTACCATATACTGGTTTGCATTATGTCCTTACCATGTCTCACCAGATTAAGACTATTATATCAAAAGCGTGACTAAATTTATAGCTCAAGTGTCACTTAATCTTATTTTTACTTTTTAATGTTTTATTGCTGGGGTTTTTAAGCATGTGCTTTGCCACTGAGACTTGCCCCAACCACTATAGTTCACTTTAAAAATAGAGTAAATACATATAAAATGCTTAACCATTTACTTTAAAGAATGTAAAATTTAAATAAGCTCTTTGGTATAGTTTATCATTTAATCCAACTGAAATAAACACATTAGCTACTCAAAGTAAAAAAGTTTCTTAAAAACATGAAATTTAAAAAATTAATGTACCTGTTTATGGGAATTTTAATTAACAATTATAGTACTAACATTTCCTATCAAATTTTTATTTAAAATCCTTCTTCAAAGTCAAAAAAGAAAAATATGACACAGCCTTCAGATCTTCCAAATAATCGGGTTAAAAAAAATAGTCTCTATAGAGCAAAGCAAACATTTACTAGCAATATCAGCAATGACCACTGTCCTATAAGCTAATATTTTAAAATGGATTAAGTGATGCCCCTACATCATTAGCCAACCATACCCATGGTATGAACTAATCCTTGGAGCTACAAATGTTTCATAATAGGATTTTACCTTTATTTTTAAATCTCCTGTGCCTTGAGCAAGTCCAAATATTTTCTATCTCTGCAGAACATAGATAACTTAATTCTTCCCTGTACCATAATAATCATCATAGATGATGATCATAGAGAAATTAACTAGAAGAGTTATTCTTAAAAATTATGCAGCCAGGTGCGGTGGCGCACACCTGTAATTCCAGCACTTGGGAGGCTGAGGCAGGAGGATCACGAGTTCAAAGTCAGCCTCAGCAACTTAGTGAGGCCCTTATTTTATTTAGAGACCCGGTCTCTAAATAAAATAAAAAAATAGGGCTGGGGATGTGGCTCAGTGGTCAAGTGCCCCTGGGTTCAATCCCGAGTACCCAAAAAAAGAAAAAAAAAAATTAGTCATGCAAAAACCTAAATCATGTTATTTACACAAAATAAGAAACCCTTTTGCAAAGCCATTTTACTGTGTTAAAATCACTAGGAAACAATTGCAAATATAGATTTTATGTCATTTTTTTTTTGCCTCACCTATATACTAACTTAACTATTTTCCATCAGCATTTCTTTTTGAAATTATAAGCAAAATAGGAAACCATTTTTTTTAATCTGAGATAATTCCATTTAAAAATAATCCTTTTTTGGCAGGTACAGTGACACATGCCTATAATCCTAGCAACTCAGGAGGCTGAGAAAGAAGGATCACATGTTAGAGGCCAGGCTCAACAACTTAAGATCCCATCTCAAAAATAAAAAAGGGTTGCAGTGTTGCTCAGTGGTAGAGTGTCATTAGGTTAAATCCCCAACCTGACCCCCAAATCCCTTTCTTGAGGGATCTACCATGATAATCAAGCATCTCATTAAATATTAACATCTGTCCTTACCATCTGGATCTACCTCTCTTGAAATTTTAAGTGCCTCTGATGTTGCCATGTCTGTATTAGCAGCAGTGACAGCGAGGATAATGGAATTAGGATTACTGATGAACCGAAGAATGAGCTCTCGGATTTGAAGCTCAATATCCTTAGGTTGATCACCTACAGGGACCTAAACCAAACAGAGATGAGCAAGGAACTAATAGTAACAATAATAATAAAAACCAACTCAATTTTTTTCCTCATTTAATCCACAGAGCGTAGGTATTTCTCCATTTCCAAAGAGTTAAAAGAAAAATATTAATAATGTATTACAGTAGTATCTATAAATTTGGTAATGTACAGAAGTCTCAAATGTTTTTCAAATATCAAAAGTTTCCTTTTACACAAATGTTTCCTGAACACAATCCTATGTTAAGAACTGATCGGTATTAACCTAGTCTAAAGACAAGTTCATTCACTAAGTCATCAAGTGTTTATTGGCAGCCTATTATGATTTCAGGCACTCTTCTATAAGTAATGAATTACAGTAATGAATTTTAAAAATACAAAATTCCTGCTTATGTTTTAGTGATGCAAGGCAGATAATAAAGAAACACCCAAAGTATCCAGCTGGTAGAAAGAACTGTTGAAAAAACAAAGCAAAACAAAAAGACTAGGGAATGATTTGAGAGAATTAAGATTTTAAATTATTGACTTAACTAGACTATGTTTTTAGATAAAAGAAATCAGAGAAGACCTCACTGAGACTATGACATTTGAGAGAATGAGCAAAAATTAAAGGCAATAAGGGAGAGAGAGTATATACACAGATCTGGAGGAAGAATATTCCAGGACAAGAGACTGGAGAAGTTAGGAAAGAATGACAAGGAGATATCAAGTAGATATTTCAGCTCTCTGTAAGTACTTAGGCTTTTACTCTCAGTGAAATAGGAAGCCACTAAACAGGCTCTGAGCCAAGAAAAGATATGATTTAATTTTTACTTTAACAGAATCAGTTTGGTTGCTAAGTTAAGAGCAGATAATGAAGAAGACCTGTTATTTATTATTATTATTATACTAATCCAGGTGAGATGAGTGGCCAGCTCAGGATGGTAGCTAAGAATCTCTAAGACTTGACAGTTCTGGATATATTACAAAGATAAGGAGAACAAGAGGATTTGCTGACAGGAAGTGAAGTGAAGAATAAAGAAGTATCACAGATAATGACAAACCTTATGGCTTGGCAATTTGTTGAGATGGGGAAGATAATAGAAGGATCAAATCTAACTGAAAGACAGACCAGGAATTTGGTATCTCAAGTCTGAAATACCTATAAGACATTTAAGTGTATATGTCAAGTGGATAGCTGAATATCCAATTCTAGAGATATGTAAATATCAAAATACAGAAATTCATGTACTTTAACCATAAGATTTGATGAAATCAAAGGGGTAAGTGTACCTAGAGAAGACAAGAGTACAAACACTGAGCTCTAAGGCACTAACTGTTTAGACACTATGGAGACAAGAAGAAACTAGCAAGAGATTGGAAAAAAAGTGCCCATTAAGATTGGAGATAAAACAGTAGAGTGTGGTATCCTGGAAGCCAAGTGAAGAAAGTGTTTGAAGGAGAGATGAGGCTATTGCTATATAAATTGCTATAACAAATTAAATAGATTACAAAACAAAACTCATTATACTCATATGGGGTTAAGGAAAAACATTTACTCAAATGAAAACATGACCAAATCCACAATGAATAATAACCATTCCTCACCTTGGTCATTCCTGGCAAATCCACAAGTGTCAAATTGACAACGTTGGGTGAAAAAATCTTAAGATGGATTGGTTCAGGGCTTACTCCCTAAAAATAAGTTTTAAAAATATTAAAATCACATTAAAATTTCAATGAAGTATGAAATGCTAAGGTAAATCTCATTTCAAGTAGATAAGATTTTAGATACTTTTAAATGAATTAAACCATGATCGCTACAACTTTTCAATACTCAAAACTAGTAAAAAACAAAGAAGGCAGTCATATAACATGTTATAATCCTACCTAAACCCATACCATTAATATAAACAATTTTTATCACCTGTATTGTTTCATTTCCTTTCCTCTTGAGTCTGTGCATATACTTAAATTTTAAGACTTTCTCCTGAACAAAAGAATAATTTACTATCCAAATTCACTATTCAAATTCTTGATACTCAAGAACATTATAAGAAATAGATAAAAATTTTGATTAATTTGGCTCCTGATCTTTGAATATCAAATAACAAAAGTGTGTATACTAAGAGTTTCCTTAGACAATTCATCTGAATTTTTAGATCCCTAAATTCTAGTAGTAAAAATATGATAGTGAGAGATACCTGTATTTTCTCTTCCATAAATTAATGATTGCAAAGCCTCCCTCTTCTTCAACACTAGCCTTCTACAAGTCTTAGGAATGAGTCAGCTACATGTAAAAGAACACTTAGGAAGTATTTATACCTTTTGTTTGTACATGTTCTTTATCCTTCAATATGTCCTCTCATCTATTTATCCACTTATATTTTCCTTCATAAACCCACTGAAAATTCTCATTTCCTAGTAAGTTTTAGTATGAATTTCTTTTTTTAAAGTATTTTTTAGTTGTCAATGGACCTTTACTTTTTATTTATTTACATGTGGTACTGAGAATCAAACCCAGTGCCTCACACATACCAGATAAGCACTCTACCACTGAGCCACAACTCCAGCCCCCTAGTATGAATTTCTTAAATAGTTATATTTGCTGTATTTAAAAAGTAGTGGGCTACTTTCTATTTTAAATACTCTAGTGTTCCAAAGTCATTCACTGTCATTATTTGGCACACCTAGGTTGTATTATTTCTCTGGATCTACTGTGATGGCATTCTCATCACATTCAACTCAAAGTCCTGCCAAATACCTTTAAAATTCCAATCTTACATCCTAAATCCTTCAGGGATTTATGTTAGGCATATGAAATCATTTATGCATTCAGTCATATTAAATCACATAAGATCAAAGTAGCATTTACTTTATTGCAAACATGATTTAAGAGGATTTTTTGATTGAATTGAAGCTAATGGACATTTCAAATGTAGACACTGGATGAAAAACCTACTGGCTAAGTAGATTATATCCTTAGCATAATGTAAACATCTTGTATGTATACACACTAAATCTTGCAATGACATTCAATTAATGTAACTAAAAAACTTTCATTTCTGAATCACCATAGTCTCATACTTTAAATTCTGGTACTATAAAATTACCACCAACTGCTGAATTCACTATATACACTGGGGTCTCTATAGAGATAATTCAAATTGGTGTTATGATTAATAATATCCCCAAAGACAAAATCATCCCTGATATAAATTAGTTTCTGGTCCCTTATTTCTACTTACATATAACAATATTATTAGAAACTCAGAGAAATACAGCAGCTATAAATAATTCAAAAGTTACCAGCTTAGAGTGAAATAATGAACAAAATTCAGTAAATCACTAAAATGCAGCCAAATAGGCATAAAGACTTAATGTGGCTCCAAAAAATGCTTTTGGTAGGGAAAAAAACCTCACTACAACATCGGGCAGATGCAAGGGCTCAGTAAATAATGTGAAGGATATTAGTACTAGGATAGGGCCCATTTGTGGGATTAAATGTGCCTCTGGATAATACAAGAATGGAGGTAAAAACAAAAAAGAGGAAAAGAGAGAGAAAAGTTGTCAGAATAAAGAAAGACAAAAAGATTTATGTGAGGCAGTGATAGTGCCTGGTATTGAGATCAATGGTATCTTACATGCCTAATTTATTTTAACTTCTCACAATCTTAGAAAATAAGAAAGTAATCAGTTAATATACTGCTTTTCATTTCCACTAAAAAAAATGCTCTGCTCTTCCAAATATACATATCTCACAAATTATATGCTTCCTGAGTTACAGAAAAATCAATCCATCCAAAAAAGATAACTCACAATAACTGCAATAAGTAGAATAATTATAAAGTGATATGTACATGGTAGGATCAAGAATAAAAATATAAATATTTGATATATATAAAAGCTCTAAGAAACAAAATGAATTTTATGATTTCTTTTTTGGTGCTGGAGATCAAACCCAGCACCACACATACATTAGGCTAGTACTATAGCACTGAGCTACATCCCAGTCCCAAAACAAGGGATGTTAAGCAAAGTTTTTATATTGTGAAAATACTCCATTTGTTTCAAAGACCAAGACTGCAAATTTATAATACTCTTCGTACATTATACACAGAAAAATCCTCAATGATATATTTACTGATGTTTATGCCTTCCAAATCTAAAAAGATGCCTACCTTATTATTTCCTGAAATTCTTTCTGTTTCATTTTCAATTTCCTGTCGAATTTCATCAAAATCCGTGTAAAGCTAAAAGTTATTGAAACAAAAAGCACAATATTTAAAATAAGATCAAAAGGTCTCAAGTTGGGAGATATCTACACATTTCAAGGATGTCTACTGATTTACTTCAAAAAATGAGTCAACAAATTCTAATGTACACATATACTTTTTTGAGCCCAGAATTCAGTTGTTATTTTATTTTTTGGAACGGGTGATTTAACACAGAAGCACTATACAATTAAACTACAATCCCCTTTTTTTTTTTCCCCCTTGAGACAGGGTCTCACTAAGTTGTTTACAGCCTCACTGAATTTCTGAGGCTGGCCTTGAACTTGCAGTCCTTCTGTCTCATTCACCCAAGCCACTGGGATTACAGGCATGTACCACCATGACCAGAGATTCAGTTTTTCTAAGATTTGTTTCAAAGTTGCCTGATCCCACAACAATTATGAATCTCCAAACTACAACACTAAAGAATCTCCAAATTAGAGAAACATCAGGCTCACTTTAAAGATTATTTGCCAAATGCACTACTGTGGTTAGAAATGTTATTGAGATAAGATTTATTTTACAAGAAATAGTTGCTTCACAATGACACAGATTGCCAATGATGAGAAATTAATTTATCTAGTATTTGTCTAAAATATTATTTTCAACATGCTATTTCTTCATTATATTCTTGCAAGATTACCTTATTTTTGGTGTGAAGAAATTTACCCCATTCTTCTGCTTCTACCCCTAGAAAAAGAAAAACTAATTTATGGGAATCATAAAACTATGGGAATCACTTTATGGTTAGGAATTCAAAAAGGCAACATAATAAATTGTTTTTTTTAGTTCCTATTTTGCCATTAACAAGGTAACAAGTGTTTTAAAATCTGCTAATTTGTACATTTCAAATTTACTAAATTGTATAACATATTTCAAAATCATGTCTAATTTCAGGTAGATTTGCTCAAAGGTCTTGCCACCATTTAATCTAGATTTGACAAAATTGTTCATTTTCTATTTGTTTGTAATGTAATACAGTAAAAGGTATATTCTCCAAACATCTTATATATCAAAGCAGTTTATCTGATGAAAACATGCATTTAAGTTAATGGCTAAGAAGAAAATTAAAGAATCCCATTGAGTAATGTAAAAAGTTTATACAACATATTTGTGCATATTGCCCTCAGTAAAAATTTTATGTGAATGAAAGCCAATTTTTCAGTGCTTTGTTGTTGTTTAATTTGGTTTCCAGCTGGATACCTATAAAGTCAGTTTGGGGCTTAAGAGCTCTCTCAGTAGTATGGAGCTGACTGTTTTGTAACATGTGTTTTTAAGAAACTTCCCCCAAGGCCAAAGCTACATTTTTCCATGGAAGTGAAGGTAAGAAGAAATGAAATGGAGAGGGGAAAAAACAAAAACAAAAAACCTGATATATGCACTGTATGGAGTTGACACTCTCCATTAGTTTCCAATCATAGGTCTGTTCCTCCTGTACTGGCTGAAATAAGGAAAACAGATTCACTGTATACACAGTGTGAAGTAGTCTAAAACTTGGAGAAAAAATTCTGTTGTTTTACCCAGAAACTAGAAATGTTTAATTATAGAAAGATTATCTAAATTTACCTCTCCCAAGCAGAGCTCTTTTGTTTTTGCCAAATTCACAGTTTACAGTAATAATTAAGTATAATGAAAAATGCATTAGCTACCTGAAATCAAAATAAAATGACTATTAAATAGCCACATAAATATTTATCAAGGAAAAGGTGGATCATTTCTTTGGTGGAATAAAGGTAAATAAAACTGGATCCTTTTTGCAAGTAAAATGCTCACCTACTTGAAGCTTAGTACCTTCTTCCAAGAAGTCTCATTGGAGGACTGGAGTAATCTAGGTGAACAGAACTCACAAAGGCAGGTACTACATACCATAGGGGTGTTTTTAATTTACCTTATAAAAGAGGCCTAGTTTCACAAGCATGTTTTTTGAAATAAAAATAAATTACATTCACCACCGAAAAAGCTTGCATTTTGATGCAATGCCAGAAAGATAACAAGATAAAACCTGCAATCAATGTAGGTAGGCAAATAAAAATGGAAGAAAAAAAATGCACACAGCCTGTAAGAGTACATAAGCACACATGCAGGCATGATAGAAAAAGAAGGGCCAAGAACAAATGGACAGAGGAAACCTTTAGAAAGGTGTCTTGAGTTTTTCCATGTAGCAGGGTCTGCAGTTAAAGAAAAACAGCACAGAATGAGAAGTTTAGTGCTTATCCCTAAAATTTTAAACCTTTTTAAAAAATCAAATTTGTAAAACTATGATCACATTTCAAATGCACATAGCATTCAATTATTCAAAATTTACTACTTGAATTAGAGGATGTATATATATTTTTAAGTAATTATAAATCATATTGTGTGCCATAATTTATTTTTAACATTTTTAGAAAACAAATTTTCCATTATAATTGTGTAACCATTGTTTCTAATTCTAAATAGATTAAAATTAATCTAGTATTCAATAACTTGCCTCTGAGATATCATTTGATAGCCTACTGTGGGAAAAGATAAATTGATTAAAAAAAAAAAGAAATCTACAAAATAAATTGGGCCCATATTTCAAAACCTTAAGATATGCAAGTATTTACTTTATTAGCAAAGACTGAGCTTTATAAGGGTATTTTCTTTGAAACGAATGTTAAATTTAACAGAATATATTTACTTAATTAATAAAACAAAATTTAACAGAAAGTAAACTCTTCATCTTCATGGATTCACTCCACCAAAGGAATCTACTACTTATAACCACAACCCCCTATACAGAAAGGTTAATCCCACCTTTTTCTTAAATTCTTTATTGCCTATATGGGGAATTTAACTAAATGGGTAAATATTCAAATTATACTCAAATTTTAGTAATATCCTAAATATTAGTACTATCCTACTTTATATGTGTATTTAAAAAAACAAAATCTTCTCTGTCCCTAAAATTCATAATTTTTCAAGTTTCCAGTGACATACTTTTCAGAGGTATAATATATAGCAGAATTCTGGCCTTTAATCAGCATGCCACTTTTGCATTTTGTCTAAAAGGAAAATTGATAAAAATTTGATTAATTTTCTACAAATATATGAAGGATAATTGTGAAGTTTATAAAGTTCAAACTAAACTACCCTACTCTAAAACAGTTTAATTTCATTTTTAATAAGAATTTAACAGAAAATTCTTTTACATTGGCAGAAGTGGGAAACAAGCTAAGAATACCATAAATTTATATACTGACACATCAATTTCCCCAAGTAGCTGGCAGAATGAAGGATCCCATGCTAAATAAAATTTCCTCATAATTATACCTATTAAACACTAAAATATTTTAACCAGTTTAGATAGACCTATATGTAAATTACATTATACTTTTCCATGTTGGATTTTATTTTGTGCTTTTATTTTTGGTACTGGAGATTGAACCCAGGGGCACTTTACCATTGAGCTACATCCCCAGTCCTTTTTATTTTTTATTTTGAAACAGGGTCTCACTAAATTGCTAATGATGACCTCAAACTTGCGATCCTCCGGCTTCAGCCTCCCAAGTTACTGGGATTACTGAGACAATGCCACCATGCCAGACTTCTTTATGTCATTTTAGAATGTACTGCTCTTAGTACATTAATGGTAACTCAGGTATTTGTGAAATAAAGCCCTCAAGGTTTTATAAAAATCCCTATACAAAATGGCCAGTGAATAATTTTTTGAAGAACTTCTTTCAGCTTATGATTTTCTTTCATTCTCTTCATTGTCAGGCTACCAAGCAGTTTATTCTTTTTTGGGGGGAGGAGGTACTGGGGATTGAACCCAGGTTCTTGCACATGCTGGGCAAGTACACTAACATTAAGCTCTAGCCCTGTTGATTTTGAGAAAGGATCTTGCTAAGCTGAAAGACTAGCCTCAAACTTGTGATCCTCCTGCCTCAGCTACCCAAGTAGATGGGATTACAGGTGTGTGCCACTGCGTTCAGCACTTCATATTCTTTTAATTAAACTGTTGGTTAATCTGCTTCATGGCTTCCAGTCTCCTCTGGATTAGAATGATTTATGATAAACTAGAATTGCTTATCCAGAGGATAAAGTACTTCTGATGAGAAACTAAAGAACTATCATAGAATAAAATATGAAATTTTGTACTCAATTTATGCTATCTATTTTGTGCTCTAGGTAATTTGTCATTTTCTACCCCTAATATTAGATTTAACCCAAGGGCACTTTAACACTGAGCTACCAGCTGTTTTTACTTTATATTTTAAGACAGGGTCTCACTAAGTTGCTCAGGCTGGCCTTGAGCTTGTGATCCTCCTGCTTGCCTCCCAAGGTGCTGGGATTATAGGAGTGCATCACCACATCTGGCCTGACTTTGCGGGGGGGGGGGGGGGGGGGGTGGTATTAAAAAAGAAAGAGCACTAAGCTTGGGAAAATGTATACACAGGTAAAGATACAGAGATTTTACTGACCCACCACCAAGAAGAGACATCAACAAAACATACTGGACAGATAAGCAAAGAAGATACTGAGGGAACTGACACATCTATAGATGAAATATACAACCTTTCCTAAAAAGCAAAGTTTTACTCTAAGGAAACACTGCCCATATCTGCAAGTAGTTTTTGAGAGACAGGATATCCTTTGCCCTTTCAAAGTGACTAAAGGAAATTTAAAAATTAACAAAAAGAGACATAATACCATATAGTTTTCTTAGTCTTAGCTGAAGTTGTCTGCTAAATTTATTTAATGAAATCAGTGGGAGTGAATTTTAAAAAGTGTTATTCTGCATATTTGAGGCTGAAACATAGGTTAGCCCAGGACTAAATGCACAGTTCAGAATTTCAATGATAAAGAAATATTACAGAAATGCAAAGTGATTAATAACACACAAGAAGATACCTAATATAATTGAAAAGATTTCTTTATGTCTCTCTTTCTGGCAATCTATACAAAAATATTACTTGTTAACATCTATAACTTGCTTCAGTGATTAACACTCTAGAGTCATTGTAGATGCTCATGACAGGTTTTCCCCACTTAAAGCAATTACCACCAATAGCTCCTATAATAAATGAAGAAAAAAAATCAAATGCAGAAATTAAAATACCATTAATTTTGTCAATAATATCATCTCATCTTACATCAGAATACAAGTAGAGTGAAACTGCATTGAAAACGCATCTCTGCAGGGGCACTTAACCACTGAGCCACATCCCCAGCCCTTTTTTATACTGAGTGCTTAAGGCCTCGCTAAGTCGCTGAGGCTCAGTTTGAACTCACGATCCTCCTGCCTCAGTCTTCCGAGTCACTGGAATTATAGGTGTGCGCCACTGCACCCAGCTACAGACGTGGTACTCTACTGCAAAAGTAACTTAATAATTAGAGCTATTTTACAGACTTGTAAAACTGAAAGTCTGAGCCAAACACTGAAATAAACAGGAATATTGACTCTATTATTTTCTATTTTTTGTTTTCTAGCTCACGCGGGGTCAGTACTCTTACACAGCAGACATAATACTAGGGATCAAAGTGGTAGGCTCTACCACTGAGCTAAATCCCCAGCCCTTACTCAAATCAAACATTTCAAACCTCACTAATATGACTAATATAGATACACATTTAATAAGTAACTTAAAATTTGCTAATAGACAAAAAAGCATTTAAAATATTTTAATTTTTTTAAAACACTGTTATATAAAACAATGTATTTTTTCTTATTTTCATATTCCCTGCTTACTAGTCATATAATCCATTAAAGAAATAACTTAATTCAGTTTAGTTGGAGACTAAGCCTAAACACAGGGGAGAAGAGAATCTTTAAAACTCAAATAGTATGCGTTATATAGGAAAACTTTAACATGAGAATAGTAAAAACTAATGACAATTTAAATATTACAACTCTTTCTATAAATAATATTCCTCTGCAGTTGAAGGGCAAAAGAATCAAAAATAGCAGGCATGTGGTAAGACCAAAAAAGGGAAGGTGAGATAACAATGCTAAGCTAAAAACTAGTCATATTAGTTTTATTTAAAGTGAAATCTTTTGCTGAGCAGAATGACACACATCTGTAATCCCAGTAACTCAGGAGACTGAGGCAAGAAGATTGTGAGTTCAAGGCCCATCTAGGCTATTTAGCAAGACTCTGTCTCAGAATAAAATAAAAAGGGCTATTATGCCCCAGTACTGTCAAAACAAACAAACAAGAAAAAAAAGTAAAAAAGAATGAATGAGTTTCTTCAACTAGAATCTAAATGACTAAAATTCTAAATCAAAGTAAAAAAAAAATAGTGTTAAAAACTAGAAGGGAAAAAACTTTAAATACTCCAAAAAACATTTAAAACTTTTTCTTTAAAATAACATTATTTACTGAGTGCCTCACTGGCTCAAACTTGAAACGTATTAACAGTTAACTAAGCTGAATTCCTCCAAAGGGACTATTCCCAACAACTTTGCTCATGGCCCTTCAAAAACAAAAATTACTCTTTTTACATTAAGAACAATGCATACTGCTTCTCTTCACAGGACTTCTGATTTTGCAATGGCCACTAATTGTAAATTTTCTAATCAATGCACATCTTTTTAAGAATAGACCAAAAAATAGATAATGTTATGAAATAATTCTTATCCCCAATTTGAAATTTACCATTTTCTTCTCCTGTTGTTTTTCGTTTATCTTCTGGTGAAACATGGACCAGTTGCAGAATGAGTGGTCTCCGAGTGACAATACCAGTACCTCTGGGAAGCAGGTCCCTCCCCACTAGGCTTTCTAGCACTGAGCTCTTTCCACTGCTCTGAAAACAGAATATACAAGAGAAATATGAGTTTCTTAGATTTTTTTGTTAAGAGACTACTAACAAAGCAGCATACATAGAAGTTATCTTAAGTGGAGACTTTTAAAATCAATTTTAATTATATTTTCTATTAGGGCATTTTTCTTTTTTATAAAAAAAAAAAGTCCTTTGCCCATAATTTTCCTACTTTTTTTGATACTCCCTCAACAAGGTTTTTAATACTGGTACGTATAAAATCATGCCTTAATATGTAGTTATTTCACTTTAAATTGGGACAGTACTGAATATATCTTTCCCTAACTTGCTTTTATTTCTATGGTAAAATTCAGGGATATTATCCTGTATCAATATACTAACAACTTCAGAATTTAATGGTTAAATAGTTCTTTTACACAGTATTCTACTATGTATAAAACCAAATCCCAATAAATGGATGTTTAAATGGTTTATGCTATTAAGAAAAATGCTGCAGTGAACATGTTTGTACACATAACCTTACTCATTTATTACCTCATTAAATTTAGTTCATTAAATTAAATTGCTGTAATTAAAGAGGATACAGATTTTAAGCATTCATAGATATTGCCAAACTGCATACCACAAGATAGCATGAAAATGTCCTACCAACGGTTTGTAACAAATTTGTCATTTGTTGCATCCCCAGCCACACTGGACGTTGTCACTATTCAAATCTTTGCTACTTTGACAGATGGATACTAACAGCTCTTTTAAATTTGCCTTCCTTTATCATTGAGGAATTATTTAAGGGCTTTCTATATTTCTCCTTTTGTGATCTGCTTGTGCAAATGCTAGTGTTTATGGTTCTTGAGTTTATAATAAAGCTCTTTATAATGTATTTCATTTTTTGTTTTGAATATTCCAAATTTTTATTTTGAAAAAAAAAAAATTGGGGTGGGGGGGACTGGGGATTGAATCCAGAGGCACTTAACCACTGGACCACATTCCCAAGCCCTTATTATATTTTATTTTGAGACAGAGTCTCACTGAGTTGCTTAGGGTCTCACTCAGTTGCTGAGGAAAGCCTTGAACTCAAGACCCTCCTGCCTCAGTCTCCCAAGCTGCTGGGATTACAGGAGTGCGCCACTGTGCCCAGTTATTTTGAAATTTTAATGCTACCAAAAAGTTGCAAGAAATCACAAACCTTAACACAGAGTCACCATTTATTAACAATTTGACACACTTGCTTTTTGTTTGATGTCTCTCCTTACACATACATACATACATTCTTTTTTCTTTCATTGTCCCATTTCAGAGTTAGTAACAGATATCAGGACATTTCACCTCTAATGTAGTATGTGTCTCCTAGGAACAAGAGCATTCTTCTCTATAACTACATAATGATCATACTTAGAAAATTTAACACCACTAACAATACTAATATCTAACCTACAGTAAATAATAACATATAAACCTCTATTAGATCTTTTAAATGTGTATGGTACCTAATACACACTTTAAATATTTCTAAAACTGCCATTTTCTTAACTTTTCAATATACTGTGTTTTACTGTACTTTTTTAGTCAAAACTTGTATATCTTTTAATATTTTCTACAAATACAAAAATCCTAATTTCATCTGTTGGATCAGGAAGGATCTATAGTAATCAATGTGACCCACAAAAATTAGGTTAAAGATGGCTTATTTACAAAGGGACTATTTGCAAAGCTGTGGGTGAAGTTTAGGGGAATAAGGGATAGTACAATATCCACAGCTGTAAAAAAGAGACACTCTTATCACACATTAATCCCAAAGGAAGGACTAGAACTTTCAGACAAGAGACAAAGCCAGCCCTGGGCTCCTCCTACATGCTCGAAGTTATGAGACAAGGGAATAAATACCCAAGACTTCTGTCACCTTCCTCCTCCAAATCCCTCTCAGGGGTCCTCATTTCCAATTGTAATCAGAAGCCAGAGGACATAGGAGGCCATTCATATTGCTCAATAAAGGTCCCCCATGATGGAGAATAGGAATGCTCAGTTGATTTAGAAAGTTCAATTATATGACACATTTGTGAAACTGAACTTTTTGGTACTTCTCAGTGGTAGAGTGGATCCCTAGTATGAGCGAGGCCCAGTTTGGTCCCCAGTATTCCCCACCCCTGCAAACATTTTGGTATCCAGGATTACTCTCTCTTATTAAGTAAAATGGGATCTTTCCATCATTTTACCTCTGTACTCTAAACAAATTTCCTGTTCTTTATTGTTTGACATAATCTTTTAATTAAAAAAATCATCTAATTCTTTTTTGTTTTCAAATAACTGCTAATAATAATCTTGGAATTTGTTTTTCTTCTTCCTACTATTTTATCTTTATGGTCTTTTTTCTAGCCAGGCTTTTCAACTGAAATAAATTAACTGACTTTATTGTTCAATTCTATCTTTTATTGATTTTACTTTTTAATTTTTTTATACTGGGTTAATTTCTTCATTTCCCTCATGCCCCAGGAAAAGGAGGGTTTGTTTAAAATAAAAAAAAAAAACTCCTTGAGTTGAATGTTTAGCTTTTTTCTCTATTGCAGCTACCAACACTTGCACCCCCAACATACCCCATACACAAATATACATCCCCCAGTCAGTCATTCCAGTCTTTCTTCCACATCAAGAATTGTGGTTCTCAATAACAGTTTATGACAGAACAACACAATTTCTTTGCTTTTTATTTCACATTACACAAATTCTTGAAATATAGAAATTACCACCACCATTGCTGAAAATAATTTTTAAGTGTTTTACATATGACCATTCTCCTCCCACACCCACTTTACAGACCATACTTCCTCCTTTTAAACCCTCATTTGGTATAGTTTAATTTATGTATAATGCAAACCACCATCCTAACCCCCACCAGTCCTTAGTTAATGTGGCTCTAGTCATTTTGATTCTCTGAAATTTGTTCTCTACTCGATTTCTAAGGAAGGTGTACTAGAAACAATAGACTTCAAGTTCTAGCATATCTGTGACTTTTATACTTGAAAATCAGTTTGGTGTATATAAAATCTTTGAATCTTTGACTCACACATGTTTTTATTACTTTAAATATAGAATTCCATCACCCTTTTCCATCTGTTGCTATTGAAAACTATGACCTCCGCCCACGTGTCTTTAAGATTTTTTTATTTTTCCTTTAAAGTCCAAATAGTTTTTCTAGACTTTGTCTCAGAATTGGTCCTTTTGTGTCAATGTTCTCAGGTATGTTCTGTCCAAATACAGTTCCAAATCTGTTTATAATTCATTAAAATTGTCTTAAATTGTAATTTTTAGTATCTGTTCTAAGTCCCTTGACTTTTGTTTTGTTGGGGGTTGTTTTGTTGATTTTTTTTAGTACAGGGATTCAAACCCACTAGCACTTTACCACTGAACTATACCCCCAGGCTTTTTTATTTTGAAACAAGGTCTCACTAAATTGCTGAGGCTGGTCTTGAATTTGTAATCCTCCTGCTCCAACCTCCTGTGTAGCTGGGATTAGAGGCGTACACTACCACGACCAGCTTTAAGATATTATCTGTTATGTTTATTTGCTCCTTCCAACTTGTAGTTGTTTTTTGTTTGTTTGTTTGTTTGTTTTGAGACAGGGTCTCCTAAGCTATTTAGGGTCTTGATAAGTTGCTGAGACTGGCCAAAAACTTGCAATCTTCCTCCTCAGCCTCCCAAGTGGCTGGGATTAAAAGCATACACCACTGTGCCCAGCTAATTTGTCTTCATTTCTAAAATAATTTTTATTTCTAACACTTTATTGAATTCTACCTAACTTAACAATATTTTGATGCAAATCAATTTTTTGAAATGTCTTGTTATCACTATGATGCCTTTTGTCTTTATGATATATAAATTCTATCTCATAAAGCCATTAAAAAATAAAATAAAGCCAGGTATAGTGGCCATAGTCCCAGCTACTCAGGAGGCTAAGACAGGATAATCACTTGAGTCTAGCAGTTTGAGGCCAGCCTGGGCAATATAGTGAAACCTCTGTCTCAAAATAAATAAATCAAAAAAGGGCCTGGGGGTGAAATTCAGTGGTAGAGTGCTTGTCTTACACACAGAAGGCCTGGATTCAATCCCTAGCACTGAAAAAAGAAAAAAGAAAAAAAATTGATTTCTTACTTCCCAAAATGTACAAACCAGGGAAGAAAAGGCTGACCATAAAATTAAAACTTCTGGCCCTCATAGAAAAAAACTGGGGAAAATATCTGTGATCCAAATAACTTACAAAGAATTAGTTACTATTGTAAAGCATGTATTTAGCATATGTGAGGCCTTAGGTTAAATCTTTAGCACAAAAAAAAGAGAAAATTATAATAAAAGATGAATAACCTAATAGAAAATAATGTGCAGAAATAGGAAAAAAAACTCATAACAGAACCACAGAAGGTTAAGAAATAAGATGCTCAAACTCACTAATAATCAACAGGATACAACAAAAACCACAATGAGATATCATAAATAAAAATCATGATAATACCAAGTACTATATAAATAAACATACTTTCACTCTGTTGGGAGGAATATAAGTGGTTATAATATCATAAGAAGCAAATAGCAATATCCAGTAAAAATAAAAATAAATATAACCTACAGTCTAGCAATTCCATTTTCTGATACCTTAAAGAAATTCTCAAACATGTACAAAGAGATATGTATAGGAATGTCCTCAGTACCTTAGGGAACAAGACAAATGTTCCTCAACAAGAGGATAAGTTGTAATATATTCCTATAATTGTCTATTATAGAGTGGTATAAGTGAATAAATGAGGAGTGTGTGCCTGGATGTATAAATACACATGACTGTGTAAAAAACATTGCAGGAAGACATATACTATTCAATATCAAATACTTAAGTTTAAAGCCATCTAAGAAAATAAAATATATTGTAGAGGTTGTCTATATATGTATTATATGTACAATAAAGTGCATGAGCATTATAAAACACCAAATTCAAGAATGGAGCTCTCTCCTTTTCTCTGAAAAGTAAAGAAATTTAACTAGCTATTAATATTTTTCTTAATTTGGAAGGTATAGTTAACAATATTCATAATATTATTGTGTGCATTACACTGTTGACATTTTCAGTATTTCAAAGTAATTTTACTATGCCTCAACTATGTACAGAATCTCACACTGAAGAGATATTAGAAGGCCTCTTTTCTCCTATACCCAAAGCAAACACTTGATGGAGCCCCACAACTTGGATATAGGTTATAGATCAACTCCATTGTACACCCGGCCTTCTGCAAAAGTGATCTGTACTTTCTAAAGTGTCCAGCTCTGGCAGAAAGCTCACACACAACAAAAGGCTATAAGCAATTTGGGTGACATTTCAATCTTATTTCACATCATCTTAGGAAACAAAGAGCCACGAAAAACCTTTTTTCTGTTCTCTTGTTGTTCAGTTGTTAGGCTTTACTTAAAAAGAATGATTACAGGGATTGTATGGCACATAGGCTTGGGGCACTGCTGTGGCAAAGGACTCTGTGTCAACCTCATGAGATCTGTACTGTGGACCTCTGTTGGAGGAGCAGCGAGAAGGGGCAGCCAATGAGGGGCACTGGATTCAGGCACCATGGATCACACTCATCCCAAATTTGACATAAATATGCTGGTATCCATTCTAAGGCAATAAAATATAAGAGGTGAGATTAAGGTTCCACTAGAAATGAAATCTACTGATTCTAGTGGCCCTTGAACCCAACACTTACATGCCATAACCTGCTTCATTATGAAAATATACAAATCCCTGAAATGGAAAGTAAGCCACATGTTAAAATGAATGGGAAGGGCAATATGACTGTCTGTGAACTTCGGTAGCATCATTGATTCATTTGATGCTTCAAGAAATCAAAAAAACTTATTAAATTGGAGAAATTATGAACCCTACATTCTTATGATGCCTAGTAAACTAAGAGGACCTGAAGACTCCATTCTTAGACTAGAAAATGTCACTTCATCTCTGACACCAGTGGAATTCAAATGTTAATAAAATGATATGAATTCCTTTTGTCATTTCAGAATTAGACTGAATCACTTCTTGGAAAACATAGTTCCTAAAACCCAACTAATTGGTTACGCTGCTGTTAAAATAAGTGTTGTCTATTCATGTCTACGGACACCTGGAAAATGAAGAAAAATGAGCTAATACACCAAGAATCAATAGGTTAGGGGCTAGGACAGCAGTACAGTGTATATGTAGCATGCATAAAGCCCTAGGTTCAATCCCTAGCACCAAAAGCAAAAATTAATTAATTAATTAATTCAAACCAAAACTTTTAATATGTTGTCTTTATTCCTGAGATTCCAGCATATTTCCTGGAGTTAGCACTAGACCCTGTGCTCTCTCAGATAATTAATTTTGATTATATGTAAGTCCTATTCTATAGAATGGATAATCAGGGTTTTTTCATGGTGCTAGAGATTGAACCCAGAGGCTTATACATATAGGTAAGCACTTTACCACTAAGCCACAACCCTAGCCCAATTTTTTTTTTAATAAAACAAAAAACACATCACCACTTGTATTAGTCTGTTTTCTGTTGCTATAACAAAATAGTTGAAGCTGGGTACTTTTAAAGAAAAAAGTTTATTTATCTCATGGTTTAGAAGTTTTAAAGTCCAAGATTGAATAGCCCCATCTGTTCAGCCTGTGGTGATGACCTTGTTGGATGCATCACAATATGGGGGAGAAGTGGAAAGGGAAACAGCAAGGGGAGTAAGTATGTGGAGTGGTCTTTATTACAACCCACTCTTGTGAGATCTCATTCCATAAGACCAGCATTAATCCCTTCTGAGGGATTAATGGAAGACCCCCCAATAATCTAACCACCTCCCATTAAGTCCCACCTCTTAAAGGTTCCACTGCCTCTTTATTTTTTATTTTTTAATTTTTAGTTGTAGATGGACAGCATGCCTTTATTTGTTTATTTTTATGTGATGCTAAGAATCAAACCCACTGCCTCATACATGCTAAGCAAGCACTCTGCCACTGAGCTATAGCCCCAGCCCCTCCACTGCCTTTTAACATCACCACACTGAGGACCAAGCACCCAGCATTTGATTCCTTTGGGGACAAACCACATTCAAATCACAGCACCATCCAAAAAGAAAAAAACAATGGTTATATTATGAATGGATACAGAATTTTAAAAGTACAGTGTTCCTAGGAAAGCTATATACTTCTCTGTGTATCTAACATTTACTGTTGTAGACTAGTAGTCTGATTCTTTTTCCCTTTATAGAAACCTGTACCCCTCACCACCACCACCACCACCACCCTGCCTCAATTTAGACTATGCTATGCCTTTTGTTTTGGTTTCAGAAATTTAATAATGATATCTTATTTTGGTATTTATGTCCAGTAATTGTGATCTGAAGCTGTCTGACTTCAGCTGTGAGAAACTTTTGCCTTATGACTTACTTTATTATTGTTTCCTTTGTCATCTGCTTCAAGCATTCCCCCCAATTATCTGTGATAGGATTTTGGTTCTCCTACCTCTCATTTTCATGTCTCTTATCTCTAATAAATTCTATAATATATGTTTTGGTCTTTTAGGAGAATTCAAGTTATTTTTGTTTTAATTAATAAGGTTTTTGGCAATTTTAGTGACTACTGCTTCTCAACCATTCCCACCCTGCCATTTTGTTCTTCCTTCTTAAATGAGATATAGTTCACAGGGAAAACATTTTAAGTTCTCTCTTGAATTCTAAATTAACCTCATTTTGTTACTGATTGCCTACTTACACCTCCTCCTTTATGGCTCCTGATTTTTAGTTTTACACTTACACATTTATATATACAATATAAATATATATATATACTATATACATATAGTATATATATTAGACATTTTAGGATGGGTTGTTATCAACTGAATTGTGTCCCTTTAAAATTCATATTTTGAAATCCTATCCCCAGTACCTCAGAATGTAACTGTATTTGGAGACAGGGTCTTTGAAAAGGTGGCAAAGTTAAAATACAGCTATCAAGAGTAGGCTCTAACACATTCTAGCTAGTATCCTTAAGAGGAAGTTTGCACACACAGAAGTAAAGACCATGTGAGGATTCAGTGAGAAGGCAGCTTTCTCAAGGCAAGGAGAGAGAGCTCAGAAAAAAGCAAATCTGCAAACACCATGATCTCGCACTTCCAGCTTCCAAAATGAGAACATAATTCATTAAGTCACCCACTCTATGATATTATGTTATGGCAGCCTTAGCAAACTAATTCAGAGATTACAAACTCAGTCACCCATAAAGGCAGTGAATGAGTACATCAACCCAACCTGCAATCAAAATGTCATCAGCATGTCAATCATACCTCAATAAAGTAATTTTTTAAAAAATGCCACCAGACTGTATTTTCCTAATCTCTTGTTTCCATATTAAATATATGAGAGCAAGCCAGGTGTGGGTACTATACACCTTGTAATCCCAGTGACTTGAGAGGCTGAGACAAGAGGATTGTAAGTTTGAGGCCAGCCTGGGCAATTTAGTGAGACCCTGTCTCAAAAATAAAAAAGGACTAGGGATGTAGCTCAGTGGTTAAGCATCACTTATTCAATCTTCAGTACCAAAATATATAGATAAAGATATTATAAGGACTGAGGGTATAGCTCAACGATAGAGCACTAGCCCAGGTTTGTACAATGCCCTGAGTTTGATCCTCAGCAGTCCTACCCCTGCCCCAAATATATATGTAATGAATATTTCTAACATCTATCCCCCAAAAAGCTCTTTTTTCTTAAAATGTACGGCCATCTTAATCAGTAGTAATGGCTAATGCTTATTGCACATACTACATAACCATCACATTTCAAGTGATCAATGTCATTTAGGCAAACTCCTCCATGAAATAGTTGCTATTGACTTTCTCTTTTTTTATTAATTAGCTGATTTTTAGAAAAATTATGTAACTTGCACAGATATACTTAGGTAACTAGCCATCAGGG
The DNA here is from genome assembly GCA_020662805.1 of Glaucomys volans. NCBI lineage: Eukaryota > Metazoa > Chordata > Mammalia > Rodentia > Sciuridae > Glaucomys > Glaucomys volans. Next base: position 1,463,466 of record JAJEJO010049872.1, read on the forward strand.
TTAAATTGTAACCTAGGCAGGCTTCAACTTTCCCACTTTTTATACAGATGTGGAAACAGAAAATATTTCATTGCCCTCTTCACACCGTAAGAAAGTAAAGAACACCACATATATGATGATAAATGACATCAAGGGAAGTCAAGTGACAGCAATGGGAGCTATGACCAAATAGATACCAGGTGACCTATGTAAAGAAGGCATTATTCAGATCCACTGGAAATGTCAGCCAAATGTTTTCATCTTTTCTGACTTTTTTAAGGAAAACCCAGAAATCTGGGTCTTTCAACTAAATACACCAAATTTTAAACCTAGGAAAAAATTTGTTTCTTTTTAATATTGTGTCAACATATCAGACCAACAAAACACGTCTATTAGCTCTGAGTTTTTAAAAATCTCTTATCTATATTCAGTATTTTAGACAGCATTGGCTTCTTCAACAATTGTTTAGATAAGTGGTTTTTCCTCTGGTGATTAACCATTCAGGGTCCACATACTTTTTCTAGGAAGGTGAACATGAGGTCCAAAGTAGAAAAAGTCACAGCTGGCTTGCTCTGAAAATAGGATTCTACTGGCACTCTAAGATCTTCAGCTTTTCTCATCTCCACATACACCCAAATTTGATTCAATATTCTGTATTGAGGAGGTAAAATCTGTGTGCCTGGCTGGGCATGGCGATATACACCTGTAATCTCAACTACTTGGGAGGCTAAGGCAGGAGGATTACCAGGTCAAGGCCAGGCTGGGCAACTTAGCAAGACTCTCTCAAAATAGAGTTGGGGATGTGGTTCAGTGGTAGAGCACTTCCTGAAATATGTAAGGTCCTAGGTTCAACCCCCAGTATTGGGGGGGGGTGGAAATGTGTGCCTGGTTTCAACATCACCCTCCTTTTTCCTCCAAATGAACTCCAATGGGTTTATAGTATTTTGAATTCTATTTTAAGATGTGCCCTTTTACTGAAAAAGATATTTTTATATTTTCATCTCTAAAAAGGAAACCCTGATAGCTAGCATTGGTTGAGGGAGTAATTACAAATGTTCATATATGCCACATTAACTAAGGACAATTCAATTTTTAAGTTTTAAGTTTTTATTTGTAATTGTGTAAGACAGCTGGTATAGCTGATATTAATATAGTTGATAAAGATATACTTAATAGGGCTGAGGTTGTGGCTCAATGGAAGGCACTGGGTTCAATTCTCAGAACCACATTAAAAAATAGTAATAAAATAATTATTTAAAAAGATATACTTAATATATTTGAAATAATTATAAATTTACAGGTTTCCTTAATTTTTCCTTTATAGTATTCTTAGAATTATAATCTTACCGTATTTAAGATAGCTAACCTCAAATGTTTTTACTTTATAGTTCATACCTTCTACCTAAAGACAAAATATAACAACCTTTAGGAAAGAACTTTTCTTGGTTATGAAACATAGGCCCAGTTTTCTTTGGATCACAGAAAAGCAAGAGATTCAGATACCTGATAAGGCCATGAACTGGAGTAGCAAAAGCAATATCCATAAAAACCCCCACTTTATGGAGTTGGGGGTATAGCTCAGTGGGAGAGCATGTGTTCAACATGCACAAGGCCCTGATTTCAATTCACAGAACCAAAACAAACAAACAAAAAAACCAACCACAAAACACTTTTTCCTTAAAAGCAGAAAAACATAAGTGACATGAATCTACACTCCCAAGTTCAGTGAACTCCAAGTAGAATAAACACAAAGAAATCCACAGAGACAAATTACAATTAAACTACTGAAAGACAAAGACAAACATTGAAAGCAGCAAGAGAGAAGCAGAAAGCAACTCATCATGTACAGAGGATCCTTAATAAGATTAACAATAGATACAACAGATTTCTCATCAGAAACCATAGGAACCAGAGGCAGTAGGATGATTTAAAGTGCTAAAAGGAAACCCCAACGACCAAAAATTCTGTATCTGCCTTATTATTATTACAATGGCAGTACTCCCTGAAAGCAAATAGCAGACTCAACATAATCTCTATCAAAATTCCAACAGTCTTGTTTATGGAATGGAAAGGGGCTCCAAATAACCAAAACAATCTTGGAAAGGAAGAACAAAGTTGGTAGACTCCTACTTCCTATTTTCAATATAGACTACAAAGCTATAGTAAAGCAGTGTATTTTGGCATAAGGATGCAAAAGAACTGAGAGTCCAGAAATAAATCCATACACCATGGTCAAATGATTTTCAACAACAGTGTCAACACTATTCACTGGGAAAAGAATAGTCTCTTTTAACAAATAGTGCTGGGTTAACTGGATAGGCATTTGTAAAAGATGAAATTGGACCCCTACCTCAAACCAGCAAAAATTTTCTGAAAATGGATCAAAACCCTAAATGTGGGCTGGGGTTGTGGCTCAGTGGTAGAGCGCTTGCCTTGAATGTGTGAGGCACTGGGTTCCATTCTCAGCACCACATGTAAATAAATGAATAAAATAAAGGTCTATCAATAACTAAAAAAATTTTTTTAAAAAAACCCTAAATGTACAAACTAAAACTATAAAATCCTTAGAAGAAAACATAACATAGTAAATATTCATGACCTTGGATTTGACAATATCGTACACATGACACTAAAAGCACAAGCAACAAAAGAAAAAATAGATAAACTGGACTCATCAAAATTAAAACCTTTTATGCATTGAAGGACACTATCAAGAGAGTGAATAGACAATTTACAGGAAGGGAGAAATCATCTACAACCATATATTATTAAGGTTCTGGGAAGTGTGTTAGTTATCTTTTTGTTGCAGTGACAAAATACCTGAAAAAAACAACTTAAAGGAGAATTTATTTTGGCTCAATTTCAAAAATTTCAGTCCACAGTAGGCTGGCTCCATTGCCATGGGTCTGTGCTGAGGCAGAGCTTCATGGTAGAAGAGAGTTGCTCACCTCTGAGTAGCCCTGAAGCCGAGGGGAAGAGCCAGGGACAAGACATAGTCTCCAAAGACCCATGGCCTTCAACTAGGTTCCACCTTGTATAGTTTCCACCACCTCCCAATAATCCATTCAAATTATGAAGCCCTCAATGGATTAATCCACTGATGAGGTTAGAGCTCTCATGATCCAATCATTTCCTAAAAGCCCTGCCTCTGAACATTGCTACGCTAGGGACAAAGCCCTCGACACATGAGCCTTTGGGGGATATTCCATATTCAAACCATAATAAGTATCCAGAATTTATAAAGAATTCTTAAAATACAGCAATAAAAATACAACCTCAATAAGCACATGAAAAGATGTCCAGCATCATTAGTCACTAAGGAAAAGCAAAGCAAAACCACAACACTTCACATCCATTAGAATGGCTATAATCAAACAGAAAATGACAAATGATGATGAGGATATAGAGAACACTAGAACTTTGGTATACTACTGGGAAATGTAAAACAGTATAGTCACTATGGAAAAGTTTCATGGTTCCTCAAAAAGTCAAACATAGAACTACTGTACAACTCAGCAATTTTACTCCTAGGTATATAACAAAAGAACAGATAACAGGTACTCAAACACTTATGTTCACAGTAATACTATTCATAGTAGTTAACAGGTAGATATAATACAATGGCCCATCAGTGAATAAATGAATAAACAAAGTGTGGCACGCACATGCACACACACACACACACACCACACACGTAGGAATATTACTAAAATGGACTATTACTAGTCCATTAAAAAAAATTTTACTAGGCCATTAAAAAAAAATCAAGTACCAGTATGTGCTACAACATGAAAGAACCATGTTACACTAAGTGAAAGAAGCCAGAAATAAATCATCACATATTGTATGATTCCATTTCTGTGCAATACCTAGAATAAGTAAATCCATAGAGACAAAATTAGATTGGTGCTTGCCAGTGGTTGGAGGAAGAACTAAGAATGACTACCTAGTGGTAGTTTTTTTTTTTGCAATGAAAATGTTTTACAACTAAACAGAAGTGGTGGTTTCCCATTTTGAATGTACTAAATGCCACTGATTTGTCTCTGAAATTTTTTGTTGTTAGTGGTGGTGGTGGTGGTGGGTGCTGAGGATGAAACCCAGAGCCTTGCACCTGCTAGGCAAGTGTTCTACCACTGAGCTAAGTGCTCTACTATAGAGCTATACCCTAGCCTTTTTTGTATGGTTGCTTTTTATTTTGGGGGTTTTTTTGAGACAGGGTCTCACTAAGTAGTCCAGGCTATCCTCAAACTTGCAATCCTCCTGCCTCAGCCTCCTAAATAGCTAATAGCTGGGATTACAGGCATGCACCACCATACTCAGCTTAAAATGATTTTTATGTTATGTAAATTTCACCAAATTTTTTTTAAAGTTAAAAGGAAGCAGCTTATGATCTATACAAAGAAACTACCAAAAAAAAAAAAGTTCTTTAAGCACACTCAAAAGAAAACTCCACACCAGGAAATGAAAACTATAATCAATATTGAGGCCAAATTACTACACCTAATGAAGGCATCACCTCTACAGACACAGAACAAATGTACGCAGTATTAGATAGAAGTCAAGATTTCATATGGAACTGAAATGTAGACAGCTGTATTCAATGAGGGGGGTGGGAAAGAGGCCTCGAACTATGAAAAGAGTTGGCCATAGAAGGAAATGGGATAGGGATTTAAAGATGCCTTTTTTTTTTGCTCAGTGCTGGGGATTGAACCCAGGACCTTGTGCTTGCTACCAAGTGAGCTATATCTCCAGCCTGAGAGATGTTTTTTTTTAAGTAAAGAATTCCTGAATGATTTAGCATTTAAAAATAAAGACATTGGTAAGGGTGTGCTGAAATCCTTACATTCTGCTGGAGGGAATGTAAAATGCTACAGCTGCTGTAGAAAACAGTTTGGCAATTCTTCGAAAACTTAAAACACAAAAGCTACTATATGACCCAGCAAGTCCCAAGGGAACTGAAAATACACATTCACATAAAAACTTGTAAAAAAATGTTCACAGCAGCATTATTCAAAATACCCCAGAATTAGCAACAACCCAATATCCATCAATAAATAACTGTGGTAAATCTGCATGATGGAGTATTATTTAGCTATAAAAAAAAATGAAGTACAGGTTGAATATCCTTTATTTGAACTGTTTACAACTGAATAAAGTGTTTTGGATTTAGGATTTTGTCAGATTTGGGGATATCTGCATGTAAGTAACAAGATATCTTGGGGATGGGATCCAAATCTAAACATGAAATTCATTTGTTTCATATATACCTTATACACATAGCTGAAAGGTAATTATACAGTATTTTTATTGCATCTGCATTTTGACTGCAACTGTCATGAGGTCAGGTGTGGAATTTTTCACTGTAACATCACATTTGTACTCAAAAAATTTTGGACACTGGAGCATTTTGGATTTCACATTTTTGGATTAGGAATGCTCGACCTGCACTAACCATTATGATACAGATGAACCTAAAGAAACATTATGTTAAGCAAAAGAAGTTAGACACAAAAGACCAGATGTTAAACAATTCCATTTATATAAATATCTACAACAGGCAAATCTATAGAGACAGAAAGTAGATTAGTAGTTGCCAGGGGACAAGGAAAGGTGAAATGAGAAAGTGACTGTTAAAGGGTAAGTGGCTTCTTTCTGGGGTAATGAAAATGTTCTGGAATCAGATAGTGGTAATGGGTGCATGACCTTGTGACTATACTAAGAATCACGGAATTACATACTCCACAATAGTGAATTTTATGTCTATAAATTTCAATTTTCTGAATGTTAAATTTATAAAAAGTTGATTTATAATTGTTTAAATTGGTCATTAAAACCCAAATATCATTTCCTTTTATATTGCTTTAATTGGTGAAGACAGAGTGCTTAAATCACTGAAATAAAAGGCAAAGTTAAAAGTACATTACTAGCAATACTAAACCAAAATCTCTGGTTAATGTCATCTGCATTGTGATGCCTGTACTGGAGGGTGGTTTGGATTACATACCTGGAGGGCTCCCCCTTCCAATTCTCAACTTAAGAAATAGTGATTAAATTTCCCAAGTTGAGTCACAAAAGTTGTTTTAAGTCTTATCTCCTTCTCCACCTGCAAAGTACACCATGGTCTAAAAGTATCAACCTTCTCTCTCCCCATTCTCTGTTCTTTCCACACAGACGATCTCAGCTAGAGAAAGAGGAAAGCAATTTATTTAGCTAAATAATAAAATATGTGAATGATTGACACCTGTAAACATGATTCTCTCTCCTCAACTCTTCCAATTCCCTAGCCATCAAATAAGCATTATTTAGGCAATTTAAGAAATCAAGGTTTAAAACATTTAGGAAATGGCAAAGATTGCCTCAGAATTGATGCTTTTGGACAAAGAATGCCACCAAAATGAACATGATAATGAATAGTAGTATGCTCTCAGACTTAGCTTCCCTGAATTACTCCTGCTTTTAACAGCATTGTGTGGTTTAAAATTCAAATATACAATGGTAGACAGTTCAGTTTCGGATCTAACAATTTGCATCAGAATAACCTATGGTACTACATTAACTTCAGACATATAAAATAAAAATTGGGGGATGGAAATCAGGAAACTTATTTTCCAAGTGAGCCTTACACACTCGTTTGAAAATCACAGTTCTAAGTTCAACAAGATGGGATCTGCAGCCATGTAGGTAATGTGTAAGATACTCTACTTGTTTTCAAAGTCACCACAACTGGGAATTTTACTAGTCAGAACTAAGTACACAACACTTAAATGTCTGGAGCGTACTCACTGTACACTACTCCATTAAATAAGAATGTGAGATGTGTGCTGTATTTATGTTACACAACATTAAAGAGTAAACATGGCATAGATAAGATAGTGGTGTATTAATAGGATTCAAAGTAAGCAGAAGAGGTTTTTTTTCAACACATTGAGGAAAAGATGGGAAAAAAGAAACTGTTCCTATTCTTTATTTTTTCTGTATATGAATAATAAAGGACTAAATTTTGTCTAACAAGGAGTTGGATAGAAATAAACCTCATTAAATCAAAAAACAAAATTCCCTTGAGAAATTTCAAATATCAACACACAAAAGTGGTATAGCTGTCACTACTAGGATGGTTTTTGTTGGCACATGTTAATGGCTTTCAGAAAGAAGGGATCTTTTCTTTCCTCCCCTCTCTATTCTGCCAACTAACAGGTTAATTGACTGAAATAAACTCTATTTTGTGTAAGAAAAATCCTTTATTTTAAACTACTTATGCTGATACACTGAAGCCTTGATTTTTTTACTGCTTCATGCTTAAAGAGCATTAAAAATCTTAAAAATATATGGGAGGTTTCTGGTATGCACTTAGGCAACATTTTTTAATTCCTACCAAAGAAAATTCAATTTATATCATCTCTAATTCTATTTACAAACAGATCAGTTTTTTGGGTTTTTTTTTTCCCTTTGGGGGTGCTGGGGATTGAACCCAGGCCCTTGTGTTTGCGAGGCAAGCACTCTACCAACTGAGCTATATCACCAGCCCAAACACATCAGTTTTGATAATAAAAGTCGTAGTGTTCTAAAATATTATCTAATTACAGTAAGCGATATTTGAAGTATTTATGGAGCACCTAATTACCTGGTTTGGACTGAATGAAATATGCTCAATAAAAATACTGTTCATGATTTATTATGTTTCATGATTCAGTATCCAATCATTACAAATATTATTACAAATACTAGAATATGCAGGTAGGATTGAGCAATATCTATACTAATTTTATAGTAAACCAAGATAATTTGTTTCAAAAATAATTTTCATTGCTTTATTTAAAAGCCCCCTGCCTAAAAATATACGTCTGTGGCTTCCAAGGTTTGCAGTACTTGGATATCCTCTAATACTCTGAACATTAGGTTCCCCCCTCATCATATTTATTACAATTTCATTTTGTAACAAGATGTAGCGATGCACCTCCCGAAGAATGATGGTGAAACCTTCGCCTTCTAAAAAGATACTACTAAAAAATGGCAAAAGCTGTGCAGTGGCGCACACCTGTAACCCCAGCGACTCAGGAGGCTGAGGCAGGAGGATCGGAATTCAAGGCGCCTCGGCAACTTAGGGGGAAGCCCTACAGAATTTAGTGAGACCCTGTCTCAAAATAAATAAAAAGGGCTAGGGATGTAGCTCAGAGGTAAAGGTTCCCTGGGCTCAATCCCCAGGACCTAAAAAGAAATAGAAAAAAAGAAATGACAGCGCTTAAAATCTACATACCAAGTAATCTCTAAAATGTGTTTTTCTTGAACTCTAATTGAAAGTCCTATGATTTCTTTTCGATCAAGAAAAGCAGTATGCAGAGGAAATGAAATTTTTACATTTCTCCTGTCACTCCAGAAATATTTATTTTCCCAACATTTATGCATATAAAAAATGAAGAGTTATCCATAAGAGAACCAACACGAAAAAGCCAGAGAACCTGATGACAAATTTAAGTCACAACCACAAAACTGTGGAAGACAAAAACCACAGACTATGCAGAAAAACTGGATATTCCTTTCTACACTCACAGAACTCCTGGTACACGTGAGGTTTTTTTAATTTATTATTTATCTATTTATTTAGCACTACTTCCAAGTTTGGAAAAGCAAGAGGGGTTACTGTGCAGGAAAACACAGGAGCTACACAGCAGCGGCCTTTCTCAGCTCCACAGCGCGGTTCCAAAACTGACTCCGTAGCCCCTGGGCAAAGCAAGAAGGGAAAGAGAACACCCCGCGCCCGGAAACTAGCCAAGGCGGGGCTGTCTGGCCCCTCGCGAGCCCAGCGCAGCCCCGCGCGTCCCCCAGGTGCCCTTGGAAGCGGTGGCCCGCGGACCGAGTCGCGCGGGTCCTGGCCGACTCCAGTTCCGCCGCCGGACCGTCCTTCCCCACCCAGTCCGCTGGCCCTCCGGGTCAGCAGCGCCGCGTCGGCTCCGCCCCTCGCCGCCCGGCCAGGCCTCGATTCTCCGCCCGGTGCAACGCAGCCCGGGGCAGGCAGGCGCGGAGAGCCTCGAGGTACCTCTCAGGGCCCTCCACCCACAGGCCGCAAAAGCTGGCCCGGGAGCAGGCACTGCCGCAGCCCTGACCAGGCCCGCACCCTGGGCTCTGGCCTGAGCGAATGCCGCCCTCGTCTCTCACCTGCGTTCCGACTACGACGATCTGAGGCAGCTGGATGATGTCGGCGCCCACCGTGTTGAAGACATCCTGAAGCTTATTGATGACAGGAATTAGCGCCTCCATAATTCCCAAAACACCAGACCCCCGCCCGACTGACCGCGGCAATGAATGGGGACGGGGCCCAGAGTCCACCTCCTTCCTCTTCTCCTCCGCCCTCTTCTCGGGAGCCCGCACCCATTGGACCCGGCCGCCTGCTCCCTGCCCCCTCCCGGCAGGCCATGCGCTCCCAGGGACAGGAGAGAAGCAACGCTTGCCGGGAGTTGTAGTTCCGTCAGGGCGGAGAGCTGGTGCCTACGACTTCCAGAAGGCTGCGCGACGTGGGAGGGCGGGTCGGGGAGGGCCCAGGAGTTAGGGGTAAGGATGTTTTGCTGCTCCTGTCAAAAGACTAGGGAGTCCAAACAGAGAAATGAAAAGCTGAACTCCACTTGTGTGCAATGAATCAAAATGCATTCTGCTGTCATGTATAACTAAATAGAGCAAACAATAAAAAAATACAGAAAAATAAAAGGCTAGGGCTGGGGATATAGCTCAGTTGGTAAAGTACTTGCCTCACAAGCACAAGGCCCTGGTTTCAATCCCCAGCACCAAATAAATAAATAAATAAAAATTGGAAAAATAAAGAAAAGGCTAGGGAGTGGAACCGGGAGAATAGGACGGAAGAGATACTTTTATGCTTGTCCTAGGGGCATAATAGATGTGGTAACGCTGGGTGTGAATATGTCTTAAGAATAGCGATATCTCTCTTGATTAACCAGTGTCATTTTCTTATGAGAGCTTTCTCAAGAAGGACGGGCTGGGAAGACAAAAAATGGCTCAAGGCCACAGACTCCCCAGATAGGTGCAAAAGGTCTGTAACTTGGTATGGAATGCTATTATGCAAAACCAACGCAGGTTAGAACACTCGGTTCTCACTTTGCTCTTTTCTAAATAGAAGAGAAATTTCTGAGAAGTCTCTACTCATTCCAAAAAGAAAAAGCAGACAAGAAAGAAAGGGCAGGCTCAGGGTGGAGTTTTATGGACATAACCAGTTACTACTACAGGGTGGAAGTGCCCTAGGGCAAAAATGATGCAACTACAACTGATTTTTCCCTTATTTGTGGCACCCAGTAGACACAGTCTTCTATTTATTAATGACATAATTAGAAAGCATACATATATATCCAGAAAGTAATATGTCATAAACTTGTGTGGCATTATAATTTCCATTTAAATTATAAGTTTTCTTTTGGTATAGAACGTCCAGAGCCTTGTATTAACCATGCCTTTTTCTAGGAGAAGGAAGAATGATCTCATGGCCACTGCTCAGTCTTTCTAGCACTCCACCACCACTAACGATTATCTGGTAACTGTCCTAGAGCATTGAGTTAACCAGACATCGAAGAAATGAAGCAGGAAGTGATGAGCCCTTGAAAAGGAGTGACTCTTATTTGATAACATTTTTTTTTTCAACATAAGGCAAGATATTCTATGTGCAATGTGTTTCACTGGAGGAAACAAAGTAAACCAATCTGGATTTTCACAATTTAAGTTCAGAGCACTCTTGGTTATGGAAAAGCCATTTAGCCAATAAATATTTCTCTTTTTTTTTTTCAAAATTACCAGTGATGCATTTCTCAGAGCATACTGTTAAGCAACACATGATGTATATATATTTTTATTGGTTCTTTTTAATTATACATGACAGTAGAACCCATTTTGATATAATTATACAGCAAGGAATACATCTTTTTTTCACAATGTAGATTCACAAATTCATATAATCTTACATATACAGAGGGTAATACTGTCTGTCTCAGTCTACCATCTTTCCTTCCCCACCCCTCCCATCCCATCTTCCTTTACACAATCTATACTTCCTCCATTCTTCTCTTTTCCCCCCCCCCCCCCGCCCCCCCTTCCCCCCCCCCCCCGGCCCCCGTTATGCATCTTCATCCACTTATCAGAGAAAACATTCAGCCTTTGGTTTTTTGGGCTTGGCTTATTTCACTTAGCATGATATTTTCCAATTCCAACCATTTACCAGCAAATGCCATAATTTTATCCTTCTTTATGGCTGAGTAATATTCCATTGTGTATATATACCACAGTTTCTTTATCCATTCATCAATTGAAGGGCATCTAAATTGGTTCCACAATCTAGCTATTGTGAATTGAGCAGCTATGAACATTGCTGTGGCTGCATCACTGTGGTATGCTGATTTTAAGTCCTTTGAGTATAAACCGAGGAGTGGGCTAGCTGGGTCAAATGATGGGTCCATTCCAGGTTTTTTGAGGAATCTCCATACTGCTTTCCAGAGTGGTTGCACCAATTTGCAACTCCACCAGCAATGTGTGAGTGTGCCTTTTTCCCCCACATCCATGCCAACACTTATTACTGCTTTTGTTCTTGATAATAGCCATTCTAATTGGAGTTAGATGAAATCTTAGGGTGGCTTTAATTTGCATTTCTTTAATTACTAGACATGATGAGCACTTTTTCATATATTTGTTGATCACCTGTATATCATCTTCTGTGAAGTGTCTGCCCAGTTCCTTAGCCCATTTATTGATTGGATTCTTTGTATTTTTGGTGTAAAGTTTTGTAAGTTCTTTATAAATTTTGGAGATCAGTGCTCTGTCTGAAGTGTGTGTGGAAAAGATTTTTTTCCCACTCTGTAGGCTCTCTTTTCACATTATTGATTGTTTCTTTTGCTGAGAAAAACTTTTTAGTTTGAAAACATCCCATTTATTGATTCTTCCTTTTATTTCTTGCGCTCTGGGGGTCATGTTAAGGAAGTCTGGTCCTAGGCCAATATGAAGAAGATTCAGGCCTTCTTTTTCTTCTATTTGGTGAAGGGTCTCAGGTTTAATTCCTAGATCTTCGATCCATTTTGAGTTGAGTTTTGTACAGGGTGAGAGATAGGGGTTTAATTTCATTTTGCTGCATATGGATTTCCAGTTTTGCCAGCACCATATGTTGAGAGGCTATCTTTTCTCCATTGTATGTTTTTGGCACTTTTGTCTAGCATGAGATAACTGTACTTATATGGATCTGTCTCTGTGTCTTCTATTCTGTACCATTGATCTACCTGTCTATCTTGGTGCCAATACCATGCCATTTTTGTAACTATTGCTCTATAGTAGAGTTTAAGGTCTGGTATTGTGATACCTCCTGCGTCATTCTTCCTGCCCAGGATTTCTTTGGCTATTCTGGGTCTTTTGTTCTTCCAGATGAATTTCATGATTGCTTTCTCTATTTCTCTGAGGAATGTCACTGTAATTTTTATTGGAATTGCATTAAATTTGTTTAGTACCTTTGGTAGTATGGCCATTTTGATTATATTAATTCTGCCTATCCAAAAACATGGGAGGTCTTTTCATCTTTGAAGGTCTTCCTCATTTTCTTTCTTTAATGTTCTGTAGTTTTCATTGTAGAGGTCTTTCACCTCTTTTGTTAAATTGATTCCTAAGTATTTTATTTTTTTGAGGTTATTGTTTTCCTCATTTCACTTTCAGATGGTTCATCACTTATGTATATAAATGCATTGATTTATGTGCGTTTATTTTATATCCTGCTATTTTGCTGAATTCATTAATTAGGTCTACAAGTTTCCTGGTGGAGTTTTTCGGATCCTCTAAATATAGGATCATGTCATCGGGAAATAGTGACAGCTTGAGTTCTTCTTTTCCTATTCGTACTCCTTTAATCTCTGTGGTCTGTCTAATTGCCCTGGCTAGTAATTCAAGCATGATGTTGAATAGAAGTGGTGACAGTGGGCATCCCTGTCTTGTTCCAGTTTTTAAAAGGAATGCTTTCAGTTTTTCTCCGTTACGAATGAATCTGGCAGTGGGCTTAGCAATAAATATTTCTTTCCCCATTGAAAATAGGAAAATGTGTTCCTCTCTGGAGTGGATTACTATGGAATTACATTAAGCTTTATTAATTATTGTTTCATAAAGCCTTTTTAAAAATCTCATCTCCTTAAGCTATCCCTCTCTCACTATAGTTTTGTGAATTAGGCAGGATAGTTTGGTTGCAAGTGACAAAAATTTGACTTGAACTAACCAGCCTCAAAAATGACTGAAACTGCCGGGCATGGTTGGCACATGCCTGTAATCCTAGTGGGCTCAGGAGGCTGAGGCAGAAGGATCGCGAGTTCAAAGCCAGCCTCAGCAAAGGCAAGGCCCTAAGCAACTTAGTGAAACCCTGTCTCTAAATAAAATACAAAATAGGGCTGGGGATGTGACTCAGTGGTCGAGTGCCCCTGGGTTCAATCCCCAGCACCAAAAAAAAAAAAAAAAAAATGACTGATACTAGGGCTCAGGCAGCATTGGAACTCTGCCTCCTAGATCTGCTACTCTCTGCATCTTTTATTTCACTCTTTCAAACCAATCTATCCTGTAGGGTGAGGAGAGTGGGAAGTGGTGGAGGCCCTATGAGATCTCATTTATGAAGCTGCTTCAGGCTGATGGGACTGAATGAATCTGAGGAGCTATTGAACCAGGTTTCTACCTTATTTCCTTGCTATATTAGTTTCTTACTGCTACCTTATCAAATTACCACAAACTTAGTGATATAAAAATACAAAATTGATTATCTTACAGTTCTGTAGGTCAGAAGTCTGACACAAAACTCACCAGGCTAAAATCTAGGTGTACCATGGCTCTCCCTTCTATGGGAGAATTCATCTCCTGATGTTTTCCAGATTCTACAGGACACTCCTGTTCTTTTCTGGTGACCTCCTTCCAACAACTTCAAAGCTAGCAATGATGCATCTCTTTTGCCTTTCTTCTCTCTCAAGCCTCTCTTTGACCACAGCCAGAAAAAGTCCTCTGGTTTTAGGAGCTTGTGATTGGATTTGTCACACCTAAACAGCCCAGGATAATCTCTCCATTCCAGTCACATCTGCAGAATCTCTTTTATAGTTAAAGTTCACAGGTTCCAGGAATCAGAAGATGAACAGGTTTGAGGGTCCATGCTTCTGCACGTAGTTAAAGTGATTCGTCTAGGGACAGAACTTTTTCCTTAACAGGACCATTTAGAGTCATTCCCTGAGGATTTTCTAACTTGAGTTAGAACAGAACTATGTTCTTTCTCTGATTATGGAACTGTAAGGATGTGAGTCACTGTCCCCAGAGATCATGTTTCCTACCACATGGACTAAATTGGCTTGAAATAATTAAATAAACTCATTTACTCATAAATTTTTTTCCAGCCAAAGCCAGGCATGGTGGTGCAGACCTGTAATACCAGCTACTCAGGAGACTGAGGCAGGAGGATTACATGTTAAAGGCCAGCGTGGGCAATTTCGGAAGACCCTGCCTCAAAAATAAATTTTTTTAAAGAACTTGGGATGTAGGTCAGTGGTAGAGTCCTTGCCTAGTATGTGTGAGGCACTGAGATAGAAGGGAGCAGTGGAACTGTAGTTCAGTGCTAGAGCACCACTGGGTTCAATCCCCAGTCCCTCTCTGCCCCCATTCCCACACATTCCACCACATATTAGCTATCTAAATTTACTGCCCTACTTGAATCCCTGGGGCCTCAGTTTCTACATCTATAAACCTGATGTACCATTAAGCCATATCCCTTGTCCTTTTTGTTTTTTTATTTTGAACAGAATCTTGCTAAATTATAGAGGCTGACCTCAAGTCGACATGACGGTGCATGCCTGTAATCCCAGCAGCTCGGGAGGCTAAGGCAGGAGGATGGTAAATTCAAAGCCAGTCTCAGCAATTTAGTGAGATCCTAAGCAAGATCCTGTCTCAAAATAAAAAATAAAAAAGGCTGGGGATGTGGCTCAGTGGTTAAACACCCCTGAGTTCAATCATTGGTACAAAAAAAAAAAACAAACAAACAGAGGCTGGCCTCAAACTTGTAGTTCTCCTGCCTCAAACTTCCAGATAAAGGAGATGACAGGCATGTGCCATCATGCCTAGCTAAATTCTTAACTTCTGCACATAAACTACCTTGTTTCTTCATTCATTCCACCATTTATTCAATGCATTTATCAAATACATATTTGGCATATGGATCTTGCTGGAGGTCAGGGAGAAACACTAGACACAACAGTAAGATGTCCTTCTCACCTCCCCTATAGTGAACTCACTAAGGACAGAAGTCCTGTCATATTTAGCTGGTTTTCCCTACTACCTAGTATGACACTTGTTATCTAATACCAGCCTACACAGATTTAAGCATCTCTGAATTGATAAAACTGCAACCAGGATTTACAATTAAACCCAGGTAATATATCTCTAATTAAAACTTTTTTTTTTCTCCAAGGGTACTTAATGACTGAGCCACATTCCCAGCCCTTTTTATTTTTTATTTTGAGACAGGGTCTATCAAGGTTGCTTAGGACCACACTAAGTTGCTGAGGCTGGCTTCAAACTTGCGATTCTCTTGTCTCAGCCTCCCAAGTCACAAGGATTACAGGCATGTACCATCACATCCTAGCAGGATGTTTATTTTTTAATTAAATTAAAAACTGAAAATAGTTCTTACAAAGATCAGACTATTTTATAGCATATATCCAATAATCATTTTAAGTCAACATTTTTTTTTTTTTGTACTAGGGATTGAACCCAGAGGTACTTTACCACTGAGCTATATCCCCAGTCCTTTTCTTTTTTTTATTTTAAGACAGCGTCTTTACTAAGTTGCTTAGGGCCTCACTATGCTGCTGAGGGAAACCTTGAACTTGTGGTCCTCCTGCCTTACAGGCTCCCGAACCACTGGGATTACAGGCATGCACCACTGTGTCCTGACCAGGCTAATATTTTGATCAATAATCACAACCAAGCTGCCATTATCCATGCTTTCAAATCTTGTGATGTGTATGGACCCAATGTTAACATATAATGCACAACTCTGGTGAAGAAACGTCTTTGTCACATTTGGAAACTGCCTATATTTTGCAGAGATAATAAACTAAACAGCTTTAATCAGTTTACACTGCTCCCTAGGCCCCCAGCTTAACACATACTTTCTTAGCAGGTGCAGGAAATTGTCCACAGATGGTAGAGTGTTCCAGATGGTTCAGAAGCCAGCAATTGAATCTGGTGAGATAGTGACAGTGCATTAGAGGACCGCATGACAACACAATAAGAACAAAGGACACTAAGAGGAGTTCAGATCCAGCCTCAGCTTATCTTCCATGACTGTTTCTTCCCTTTGCTCCAAACCCTCTTACCAAGGAAACGTGGCTGTTCTTTTAATCCTCCCACCCTCAAAACGTGGCGTATTTTACTGAGATAAAAATGATTTTACATCACAGCAATGCCAACTGAAAATTACACATTAGACATCCCTCTTCTTAAACTCACCACCCTATTTCTCAGATTTTTTCATCAACCTCTTTACAACTGTATTCCAAGTTCCCAAACTGTTTGGCATACTTAGAAGCTCCTCAAATCTCTTTTCTCTATTTTTTAGGCTGCCTTTTTGTTTCCCCTTTACCAACTCAGTTTGCTCATTTTATGGTAAAGAGTATTTTATCTTTTAGCCCTTGGCTAACTACCTTTGCTACGAAAAAGCTTAACATCACACTGGGATAAACCAAAGCAAAGGGGCATTGGTCCTGGCTTTAACAGCCAACTCTAGTAGAGGCCTTTTTTTCCTGCTAGAGATTTTGAACATCTTTTCTTTCTAACTCCCCAATCAGTTCACCAAACCAGTACTGGGAAGGATCAGTCACTTCGAATTTTAAGAACCACTTTTCTAGAAATGCCACACAATGCTAGTGAGATAAGTCTTATACATCAGTAACACAATTAGTAAATTAGTGAAGGCGGCAATATATTATAAAGTACTAATATACATAAAGGTTTATCTGAGTTGACTTTTGTTTGTTTATAATGATTTTCATTCATTCTAATTCTGCCTCAGTTACTGAATGTTAGACTGACTGGAATTAGGGACTCCGTGGGTTCTTGTGTCAAAAGAATCCGATTAAAGGCATATCGGCACAGTAACCAGGGTTTTTATTCATGCTCAAGCATAAGAGAGGCAGCACATGAGGGACAGAAATCCCAGGTTCACTCAAACAGAAGAACAGAAATGTGTAACTTTCTAGTGCTTCTGACTTAGCAGGGACCTGTCTCTTAACACCGATGCATGTTGAGGTAGAGTTTCAGCTGGCTTCCTTACACCTCTTCCTGTGACACACATCTCATTATCATCCTAGGTGTGATCTTAGGGTGTGATTTTTACTATGCTAATGAAGTAATGATAGGTGTAGGTTACTTTAGTGACTACTCTATATGCATGCCGTTTGCCCCTCACCATTTGGGGGTAAAACCCAAGTGTTATTTAAGAGTAGGGCAAGCTATTGTTCTGACTTAATAGAGCTGACCAATAAGTTATTGCTTCATTTTCCTTCCTCCTGGCTTTCTGGTATGTTTGCCCGCCATATTGCCTTTGAAGGCCAAGTTGACTCTCCAACCTTCAGTCTTCTGGTTTGTTATCTTCATGTCAAAGCCTTGAAGGAGTATCTTCTTTTTAATTCCCAATTTCCTGGAATGTTTGTTAACCCTATAAGACTAAGAGCTAAATTAGCTGCCTCGAATGAATAGGTGGATCGTTGAGTGCATGTTTTGCACAGTAATTACACTTTAACTGAGTTACTCAGAGACTAAAAAGTTGTTATTTTAGGGCCAATGAAGCATAAGAAAAAGAAAAGTTCTAAATCATTTTCTTTAGAAATCATTTTCTTATCTATGAAATAGGTGTAACAAATACTAAGGATGTGACCTACTATCAAAACAAAAGTAAGTTCTTCTTTTTTCCACATTTTTTATTGGTGAATTATAGTTGTACATAATGGTGGGATTTGTTGTTACATATCCGTTGACATATCTGTACATGCTCACAATATAACAATATAATTTGACTATAAAATTTCTTAAATGGCACTAGCAATACTACTAAGTTAATGCATATCTAGAAAATGTGCTATCTCAAAACCCAGAGAGCAGTTTTAAATGTATCACTATTCACACCAGTAGTCAAAACAAGAGCAAAAAAAAGCATAAAATGAGCATTAAATGCTATGTTAAACACTGAAGCTAAAAAGGCCAACAAGACACTCCTCAAAATCTTTGTTTTTATCATTCTCTCTTCTCAAGAGGAGAATGAGCAATTATTTATTAATTATTTAATCTTATAGGTCTTATAATTATTTATTATAGCAATTTTCCAGCGCTATAATAAAAGTCTGTCAGAAAAAGGAACCTAATCCAAGTTTCCCTTGAAGGAAGGATGAATAGGAGTGTATCAGACAAAAAATAAAGAAATTTCAAACCAGCAGAGGGAGCAACCTGTTCAACATTGAAAAGGAGGGAACAAATGGGATACATTCTGGATTCTGTCATAATTTTGGATTTGGCTAATTATGGGGTACAAGGGCCTTTTGGGGGGATGGTGAGTGGCTAGGTTAAAGAGCTGGTCAGTCAGAGGTCAGTCAGTTCATGAAAACACTCATGCCAATGAGAGGGACTAGCAACGTATCTTGAATGTGACAAAAAAGTAGAGAGAAAAGAAGAGCGACACATGATCTTATGAATACTGCATACACCTCCCCCCAATCCCAGTGACTGGGATGAGGTAAGGGAGAAAAGGAAACCAGATAGGGAGTGTTACAGTAACTTAAGTCAGAGATGATGGTGTTGTATACCAGGGTAGTAGTGGAGATGGAGACACTTAGACAAATTTAGAAAAGATGCAATTGCCCAGAGACTATAAAGGAGAGGGGGGGGGGGGGGGAACCCAGCCAAGGTCAGAATGAGTAATGTGAACATTTAAGAGGAAATAAAAGGATGTTACAGAAAGAAACTATAAAATAGTAATGAAAAAGGTAAAAGAGAAAAACAAATTGAAATTAGCTAGTTTATAACATATTTCAGTTTCCTTTGTATATGTGTTTGTGTGCATGTGTGTATGGCACTGGAAATTTAACCTAGGTATATTCTATCACTGAGCTACATCCAAATCTTTTTAAAAAAAAATTTTTTTTTAATTTTGAGACAGGATCTCACTAAATTGCTAAGGCTCGCCTTGAACTTGCAATCCTCCTGCCTCAGTCTCCTGAGTCACTGGGATTATCAGTGAGCACCACTGCTCCCAGCATGTTGGGCTTTTCTTTGCTTCAGAAGCTAAAAAGCTAAAAACTACATTCCCTTAATATTCTTACAGCCAAGTGTTCCATGCACATTTTTAATTCCATAAAATAGAGGTATTCACTCAAGTCATAATTTCAGAGTTAAATTGTGAGATAGCAGAGGAGTTACACAAGGTTTCCACTTTGCTTGTGCAGATCATGGGACACATAACAGTTCTGGCATTAGTGGTTCTGATGACCTTTTCCTGATTTTCAGACAGAGGCTGAATTAAGAGATCCGGAGAACCCGCCCGTGGTTGTGGTAAATGCAGCAGTAACTCTTGTTGCACTGATTTTGTGGCATTGTTCTGAGAGTAATTTCCATGTTTCTTCTATTTTTCCAGTCATTCTAGCAGATCTAGTTCCCTGTAAACATCTAGTTCCCTGTATTACATCTCTTTCTGCATAAACGTGCTTGTAGAGTGTATTAGTTTCATAGGGCTGCTGTAACAAAGTACCACACCTTGTCAATTAAGAAATTTATTGTCCTGGTCAGACACCGTGGCCCGCATCTGTAATCCGGGGACTCAGGGTGATGAGGCAGGAGGATCGCAAGTGCAAAGCTATCCTCAGCAACTCAGTGAGACCCTGTCTCTAAGTAAAATATTAAAAAACGTGACTCAGTGGGCACCCCCTGGGTTCAATCCCTGGTCCCCCCCCCCTCAAAAAAAAAAAGAAAGAAAAAGAAAAGAAAAGAAATTTTTTGTCATAATTCTGAAGGCTAGAAGTCCAAGATCGAAGTGCCAGCAAGTTTGGTTTCTGGAAAGGCCTCTCTTTCTGACTTGCAGATGACATGGCCTTGACATGGCCACCTTGACATGGCCTTCCTCTCTGTGCACATGGAGAGCAAGTGAGCAACTCTGGTGTCTTTTTTTCTTTTCTTTTTTCTTTTTTTTTTTTTTTTGCAAGGACCAAGCCAAGCACTCCACCATCCACCACTAAACTACATTCCCATCTCTTCTGGGGTTTTATTAGACAAGTTCTGTCTAAATTGCTGAGGTTGACTTCAAACTTATGATTCTCCTGCCTCTGACTCCCAAATTGCTGGGACTACAGATATGTGCCACAACACCTGGCTTCTCGCTTCTTAAAAGCACACATATTCTATCAAATTAAGGTCCCACCCTTATGACTTCATTTAACCTTAATTACCTCCTTTAAAAAGTACAGTCACATTGGGGGTTAGGGCTTCCCCATATGAATTTGTCTGGGGGTAGAGTATGACACAACTAGTCTATAGTATCATTAAATGATTAATGTAAAATAAAAAAAGCTCCTCACTTCTGATCATACTATCCAAATGGAAACCACTGTTAACATCCTTCTGTTCTTCAAACGTTTCACTGACTAAACACAAACATAAAATATAAATGAGATCATACTACACATATAGATTCTATCCTTTTTTGTTTCACTTAAAGTGAACTCTTCTCTTACTGTAGGTTTGTTCGGTTTTTTACTCACTTAAAAATTCCAAAATATTCTTTCCAATGGTTGCATAGATTCTTTTGTAAGGATTATGATAATTTAACAATTTTTCTCTAAGTAGATGATAACTTTGAATTTCTTATTATGAACAATGTTGCAGAAAATATCCTGGTATGTGTGTATTTTCGTATTTCTATTAGCATTTTGGTAGGATAGACTCCTAGAAATGGAATTTCTGAGCCAAAGGTATGCATCTTTAAAATCTGAATATTGCCAAATTGCCCTCCAAAATGCCAGTTTATACTTCAGTATAGGAGTATACTTTTCTCCATACCAACCCTAAGGCAGTATCAATATTTTTAGTTTTGCTAACTTATTGGTTAAAAATGATTTTTAGAGATGAACATGGAGGCACTAACCTAGAGTCCCAGCTACTCAGGAGGCTGAGAGTAAACCTAGGAGTTCAGGGGCAGCCTGGGCAACATAGCAATAGGTTTAAAAAGCAATAATTTTCCAAAAAAAGTAGTCATTGTTTTTATTTGCATTTCATTATTAGTGAATTTTACATATATTCACCTCTTTATATCTGTTTTCCTGTGAATTTTTATTCATATCTTTGCCCATTTTCTCCATTGCACTTATATATTAAAACAATCACTTGTTTGAGTATTTTTATTTGTTACGACAAATAAACCTTATTATATACATTACAAATTTTCCTCTCAATAAAGTCTTTTGACTTTAATTTTGTTTTTGCAGTACTGGGGATTGAACCCAGTGGTGCTTTATCACTGGACTACATCCCCAGTCCTTTTTGTTTTTTATTTTCAGGCAGGATCTCACTAAGTTTCCTAGGCTATCATGGAGCTTGCAATCTTCCTACCTCAACCTCCCAAGTAACTAGAATTGCATGCATGTGCCTCCCCACCTGATATTGACATTAATTTTGATAATGACATTGCTGTGTAGAAGGACATTTGTAGACCAAATCTGGTACAGAATGCAAGGTGTGTGTATTGGGAGTTAGGAATCAGACTCCAAAGCATGGAAAATGGTCAGGGCAAAAACAACCCCTCCACCTTATTGGTGCCTAATGCAGCATTTTAAATCCCTTACTGAAATCGGCCCAGCTTATTTGTCTGAAAAAAAGCTTTGAATCCTGAAGAGATCTTTGTAGGTTTATCAGTACTAATCCTGAGCCCTCATTTGTACTGTGGGATCCACTAACACGCTGGGGCTTTGAATGAGGTCTCAGGTCCTTCTGGGTGAACAAAAATGGAGAGTAGACTTGGTTTACAGCCTAACATTAAGGAAACACTTGAAGAACATTTACAAAAATCCAATATATGTTTATATGTAAAATAAATAATACTTGCATTTGCTCCAAATATATGCTTTTCAAAATGCAAAGAGAATCTGATAAACCAAGAATAACAAAACATGAGCACTAAAAATCTTACGGTAGTCTGGCGTAGAGAGCATTAGCATTTTTCATCATTTTGACTTTAGTCCAACTGTAGTATTTTACAAATATTGGAAACCAGGGCTCAGAGAGGTTAAATGATGTTCACAGCTCTCATTGCTTGCAGAGACAAAATTGGAATTCACTCCTCTTGACTCTCAGTTTGACAAAAACTCCCTGATTCAGAGTTCCTTGTCTCTGAATTTAAAAATAAATAACTTGTGATTTTAAAATGTGATTAGCAGAATTTTGAAAATTTGATGTTTTTAAATTTTAAATTGATCAACCTTTTACAATTATGTATGCCCTTGTCTGAGACCCAGATGTACTCTTTGGTAAAAGAAGAATCCATGCTCAGAAGTCAGCCCAAAGCCCCTAGAAGCAACATCCCTGAGCTTTTCTCACAGACTCTACCTTCTCTCACCCAGGCAATCAGCAACTCAGAGCTGCCTGAGGCTTGTACCTCTTTCCTGCTTACCTAACCTACAGGTTCTCTAAAGCTGCTTTCCTGCCCCACCCGCTGCACCCGCCTTGCCACCTGTGCGCATGAATTCACCTCTCACTCTCCAGCTCTCATTATAAAACATTAGCATGTTGCAAGCCCAGTTACCTTTAGATCACATCTAAATAAGTGTATGTCCTCAAGCTAGGAGCTTTTCTGAAACCTCTTTTCAGATTTTTTTTTTCACCTCAAAGAAAGGATGGGAATTAGTTAAACAGTAATAATAAAGGGTAAAAAGGGAAAGGTAAAAAAAAAATCACCTGAGCTCTGCTGGCACCTTGTCAAATCCCTTGCTCTGGAGTTAGCTACCACTAAGGATTTCTTAGGTATGCTTTTAGAAATTTCCATATATATGTAAGTACAGTCATGTTTTTACAATTTTTTATTTTATTTTTTGATTCAGGGGATTGAACCTAGGGGTGTTTTACTATTGAACTACATCCCCAGCCTTTTTTTTTTTTTTTAAACAGGGTCTTGCTAAGCTGTTTTAGGTCCAGGTCTCACTAAATCTCTGAGGTTGTCCTCAAATTTGCAATCCTCTTGCTTCAGCTTCTGGAGGTGCTGAGACTGTGGTATGCACCATTGCACCCAGCTTTACGGTTTTTAAAATATGTACACTTACTATCCTGTAGACATCTTTCCAAAATCAATGAATCATCATCTCAACCTTTGTTAACATCTGTAAATGTATGTGTGTGTGTGTATGTGTGTGTGTGTGTGTGTGTGTAACACAATTTGATTATGGCTTCATTTGTTTTGTTTTTTTTTTAAATTGCACTGATTCCTCAAAAGTATGGCATACCTGCACACTGATAGAGTTTGAAAATTATTGCTGGAGTGAGTACTAATAAACATTCCTTACCTAACATAACCAACACATGGTGGGAGCTGTGTGACCTTGGACAGGTTACCTGCACTGTCTGAGTTTCAATTTTTCCATCTGAAAAATGGGACTAACATTCCTTAACCACAGTGGGTGGTGACAGAATTTGATGAGATGATGGCACTTGACATGGTGAAAATGGCTTTAGGGGAGGCAGTGCAGAGTATTCGCTAAAGCACAGGTGTTACGGCAGACAGAGCTGTGCTGGAATCAGGTTCTAACTTGGGATGAGGGATATAAGTTCTCTGAGCCTCTGTTTCCCTGTCTATAAGATACTCACATAAAAAAGTGGTGGTGAGATTTAAAACAAGATAATCATGGAAAGGGATAAACAGGATTTGTATTTCATAAAATGTTCTCAGTAATAGGCTCTATTACTCTCAAGTGTAAGCCTGGAAACTTGATAAATCCAAGCTTAAAACCTGTCTCTGCCACTCCCTAGTTAAATGTCCCTGAGGAGTTCTCTTAATATTTCTGAACCTTTAGCTTCCTTATCCTAACTTATCGGACCATGAGAATGAAGTAGATGCTTAGTACAGTCTCCAAAGCATGGGAGACATCTGGTCCCACCACAGCATTCAGGTCTTTGATGGAAATATACATCGGCTAGTTCCCTTGATCTTTCCAACTCTTCACTGGACACATATGGTATATTCAAACTTTGGTACATATTAAAGATAGGTTTCAAAGTATGAGCCCTGTGCCCTTTTGTCATTGTTGTATCTTTTAATGGCTTTTCTGCAGACTCAGTCTTACCCAACTGTTCACAAGGAATTCAGTGAAACATGATCAATAGTAATAAAAACACATTCCAATCAGAATGCTATTTACACACACACACACACACACACACACACAAAAAAAACCCTATAGAGGACTTATTTCTTCAGGGCATATATTTTCTCAGCAATTAATTAAAATTAAGTTTTAATTTATCAAACAATAACAAATAATAGTTCTATCTCCCACCCAAGTTCAATAGGAACTCTTCATAACGACACAGGGTGGGGAATGGCTTTTGGAGATTACAAATCATGGCCCAAATGAATGGCAAAGCAGAGGTCATATCCTAAGATGGAAAGAGAGAGAGAGGGGGGGGGGGGGGGGGGGGGGGGGGGAAGAGAGGACTCTGAAAGAGAAATGTTTAGCAATTGTGGTGCAAGGCCATTTAGGGACAATGATTCTTAAATGCTGAAGGTCACAGATCACATTCCCAGTGCACAGGGATTCAGGCTATTCTTGTCTCTCCAGGTGTTCCCAGATTTCATACAAGAGATAAAGAGTCACTTTGCTTATGGGACCTGATTGCTAATGAACCACCAACTACAGACTGAGAATCTCAGGAAATTACTATGTTTTCTATAGAGATGCTATCATCTTTCCATTTGGACCAAAGGGAAGTAGGCATTGAATGGCAACAAGAGAAAGGAGGAGAGGGTGCAGAAAAGTCACAGCTGATAATCTTAGCTCTGCTTTACCCACGTTTGAGGAAAGGGGAAGGGAATAGGTGGCCAGAGATGCAGAGGCCCTGAAGCAAGGCTTCTCAACCTGGGCACTAAAGACATTGTGGGCTGGGTAATCATGTTGTGGAAGGGGCCTGTGCTATGCCTCATAGATGTTAAGCAGCATCCCTGGCCTTTACCAACTACATACCAAATGTCCCTGGGGAGGGAAAAAAAAGCAAGTTGAGAACCACTGCTCTGGAGTGCAAGGAGGCAAAGAACAGGATTATACTCTGGTCACCCGACACTTTCCTTTCTCCTTTATATAAACATTTTGCAATTTCCAAAAGGTTTTTTATAGGTCCCTTAATTTTTTTCTCTTTTTCAGTTAGATAACTATTTCTTTTCATTCTAGTAACTCCACAACAGACTTGCCTGGGAAACACTCAGTGAAGCCCTAGGGCAGCTGGGTGGCCCACAGGAGGGTGTGACATCACAGGTGGAGGAGGGGCGAGCAGGCCAGAACACTGGGGTCTCAGCTGGACAGGGCTGTAGGGGGCCAGAATGCAACAATGAAGAATTGTTTTCTTTCAACTTTGATTATCACTATGGTTCATAAAACATGGGATGGGTAGGTGGATGAAGAAGGGGATGAAGTCAAATCATGTGGGAGAATATTATATATCTTTGCCTACATGCCAACATGTACCCCCAGGCACATCAGGACTGCAGCAGGTTGTGGAATAGATCTGCATATATTTAAAACACTTCTCTTAAGATTTTTTAGGTGTTCATTGCTTCCTCCTGCCCACACTGGGCAGCTGAATCACCTGCCAGAAGGGTTTTCTATGACACCTAACAAATCACAGATGCAAATGTCAATAACAAGTTAAAGATATTTCTTGAAGTTTTAAATAGTAAAAGATGGGAGGTAAGCAGATTCCTAAGTAAATTGTGGTGGAATAGAAATTAAGTAGCATATTTAAAGTTCCTAGAATAGGGTTTAGCACATACTCAGCTTTTGGTCATTACTCTGAAAACCTGTTTTTAAAGATAGGAAAGTACCTAGGACACAATGTTAAATGAAACCAACAGGACCTTGGACTGCAAACAGTGTATCTCTATTTTATAAAGAGATCTCTATTTTGGAGATTTCTGTTCAAGATTGAACTATGACAATCTGTCCCTTGGATTCAGTCATGATTTCTGAAGTGGACAAACTTGAAGGTATTTGCTTTTTGTGTGTGTGCAGTGCATGGGGATTGAACCAAGGGCCTTATGCTTGCCAGGAAAGCACTCTACCCACTGAGCTATATACCCAACCCTGATGTTTTTAAGGGAAGACGAAAGGAGGAAAATTAAGGAGGAAAAGGAAACTGGGAGGGACAGAGGGAAAGTGCTTTGAGGATTGTTATTCCCAACAAAACTGGATAAGGGGTGGGCTGGCAGGCAAGTGGCCCACGTTGCCATTGTATGAAAGATGTTAAAATATCATTGAGCACCAGTCATTGTTGAAACTGTAGAGATACAGAGGAAGTTATATTTACCAGAACTCCTCTCCAGTGGAGGAGTGTGGTTAGTCACTTGTCATAGTTTGAGACCCCCAGGGGGCACTCTTGAACAACAATCCATAATCCCTTTCTAGTGAAAGTGGGTTCATCTGATTCTTTTTATTTTGCGAATAGTAATATAATTCGTTCCCCAAATGAAGATCCCAGAATAAAGAAGTTTGCCAGCTGTCTCCAAGAAGTCATTTCTTTGATCTTCCTTCTCTGCTCTAAATAAATGTTGAGGAAACATTTAAATAGTTTTCATTTTAAAGGTCACCAAATTATTACTTTATCTGGGAGCCTGTAAGTCCCATCTGGTCCTGATTCCAGGCAAGCCCCAGGGCCCACTCGAGAGACTCATAAGCAGGCTGTTGGCAGAAGTTGGCAGACTGTCACGCTTTGATTGTTATGTTGTCCAGGGAACCTGTTGAACACCAAGACTCAAGTGACACACAGTCTAGTTGGGGCTCAGGTGACGAATAGAAACGCAAGGGGTGGAGCTATTTCGAGTGGAGTCCTGATTGCTGCTTATGGGCTGGTATGATTTTATACAGATGAGGCAGGTGGAAGTTAGCAATTTCTTAATAATGACGTGTTTCTTTTACACTTCAAATACGTATTTGGCATTGGGAAAAAATAGAAAACAGAAAACTTAAGAAAAACAAACGCCCAGGCCCCCTCTGTTTTATTTTTAAATTTATGACATTGTTATTTACACTGGCTGTTTGAGCTGGGAGACAGAGAAGCGGTTTCTCCATCGATTTTGAACTATAATCACTTATTGGTTTTTATGGGTTTTATTGCTTTTGGGTCCTGAAATGTATAACCTGTTCTATTGCACTTTTTACTTCTATTCACTGAAAAACAACACAAGATCAGATTCTCTGTGGAATTTAGAGGGTTTATTGTTGTTTGTTTGTTTTTTGGTACTGGGGATAGAACCTCAGTGGGCACACGCCCACTGAATGGCACCCCCAGTCCCATGTTACTCACATAGTCCATTGGTCCTTCTGTGAGGAATCCACATGCTTGAAGGAGCTCTGAAACTTGGAGAGATCAGAGACCTACTCAGCTATTCATTTTTTTTATTCTCAAGCAATTTGCCCTTTTCAATAATCTATTAGTTTCACTTGGATCCCTGAAGTAAGTCAACCATTGCTACATATCCAAAGCAACACTCTAAGTCATCAGCCCCAGCTTTAAAAAATATATTTGGATCACTGTATAATTTCCTACCATTCTGCATATTGATTTGTTCATATTTCTACTGTAAAATTTCTGGCTTAAATAGAATGTTTCTCCTATTTTTATTTCATTTTTATGAATCTTAGATTAAATCACAGCTGGTAAGTGTGAGGTCAGAAGTTTTACTTGTTTCTTTGTTTTTTTGTTTTTGTTTTTTGTTTTTTTGTTTTTTTGTTTTTGGTACTGGGGATTGAACCCAGGGCACTCCACCACTGAGCCACATCCCCAGCCCTATTTTGTATTTTATTTAGAGACAGGGTCTCACTGAGTTGCTAGGGCCTTGCTAAGTTGCTGAGGCTGACTTTAAACTCGTGATCCTCCTGCCTCAGCCTCCCTAGTGCTGGGATTACAGGCATGCGCCACCACACCCGGCCCAGAAGTTTTACTTGTAACTGTTGACATACACATATTTTGTGACAGCATGCTGTTATCTGTTCATGACTCAAATACCTTAAAATATACTGGGTTCTTTGTTCACAAAGAGCATATCTTCTAATTACAGGAAATACAAAATATGAAGATAGAGTTATTTGTGTGCTCACAGGAAAAAAATCTATGTCGGTACTGAATATTCAAAGTAATCCTAGATGTTATGTTTTTTAATATAATAAGTACACAATTGTTTGATTCAGTTATTTTCTTTCATATTGATGCAATATGAAGCACTCAATATTTAAATGTCAAATAAATGAATGAATAGTTAAACATGTTGAATAAATTAATATTTAAAACTACATCTTGAAGCCAGGCAAGTGGCGCACACCTGTAATCCCTTTCTTTGGGAGCCTGAGGCTGAGGCAGAATGATCCTAATTTTTAGGCCGGCCTAGGCAACTTAACCAGATCCTGTCTCCAAATAGCTCAGTGGTACAGCACCCTGAGTTCAATTCCCAGTACTATAAAAAACAAAATGATAACAACATAAATCTGTTTCTTGAGACTATTATTTTTCCTATGACAATTTATAATTGTGTTTTTAAAAACTCTTTTATTAGAGCATTATACATAATAGTTGAGTTCATTTTGACAAAATTGTGCATGTTTGGATTTGATTTACTCCATTTCAGTCCCCAGTACCCTCCTACTTCCTTCTCTTCCTCCCCATATTTTCCTTCTTCCACTCTACTGATATTCGTTTTACTTGTTTATTTACTTATTTTTGATTAGTGCTTTATACATCCATAAAGGTGGAATTCACTGTGGTATATTTATATATGCACGCAGCATGATTTTGTTAAATTCATTGGTAATTTCCTCCCCTTGCACTTCCTTCTTCCCTCCCATTCCATCTCATTCTTCACCTCCACTGATCTTCCTATATATTTATGATATACAACCCCCCTGCCCCTTTCCCCTTATTTTGCTGTAGCATCTGCATGTGGGACAAAATATTCAACCCTTTTTCTAAGTCTGGCTTATTTCACTTAGCATGATGTTCTCCTGTTCTGTCCATTTACTGGAAAATGCCATAATTTCATTTATAATTGCTTTTTCAATATAGTTTCAAAAATTGTTTCTCACCTGATTGCTTTTTATTCCTCCTAGTTACAACTTTATGTTTTGGGTTTTTGTTTTTGTTGTTTTTTTGTTTGTTTGTTTGTTTGTGGTGCTGGGGATTGAACCCAGGGCCTTGTGCTTGACAAGCAAGCACTCTACCAACTGAGCTACATCCCCTGTGATATGCATTTTTTCTTTGAGAAAAAACTTTGATTCATATAGAAATGAAAAACAGGAAAAATGCAATGCTTAGGCTTAGGAAAATTAAAAACTAGGTTAAACTCCATCAAAACACTTCTCCTTTTAAACAGACTTTCAGAGCACCTTTAGGTTCACAGCAAAATTAAGCAGGAAGTACAGAGTTCCCTTACACTCCCACAGGCACAGTTTCCCTATCAGCATCGTCCAGCAGTGCTGTACTGGTCACAGCTAACAAACTGACCTTGACACAGCCTCACCCAGAGTCCATGGTTTGCATCAGGGTTCACGCTTTTCTTTTTCTTTTTCTTTTTTTTTTCCCCAGTACTGAGGATTGAACCCAGAGACACTCTCCCATCAAACCACACTCCCAGTCCTTTCTAAAATTTTTTATTTGGGGACAGGGTCTTGCTAAGCTGCCAAGACTTTCCTCAGACTTGGGATCCTTCTGCCTCTACCTCCTGAGTCACCAGGATTATAAGCATGCACCACCACACCCCAGTTCAGGGTTCACCCTTAATGTTCTCTCTGGGTTTTGACTAAGGTATATTTTCATGCATCCATTAATATTATGTCATACAAATAGTTTCACTGTCAGAAAAATCCTCTTTTGCTCTACCTATTTATTCCCCTTTCTCTCTAATCCCTGGCAATCACTCATCTTTTTAATGTCTCTGTAGTTTTCTTTTTCCAGAATGTTATGTAAATGCAGTTAGAATTTTGCAGCACATAGTCTTTTCTGTTGGCTCTTTCACTTGGTCATATATGCTTTTAATATTTCTCCATTTCTTTTTGAGGAAGAAAAGCTTTTGGTAGCTTATGTCTTAATTATTTATTATTTTTATTTTTTGATGCTGAGGA
This sequence comes from Glaucomys volans, assembly GCA_020662805.1. Taxonomy (NCBI): domain Eukaryota; kingdom Metazoa; phylum Chordata; class Mammalia; order Rodentia; family Sciuridae; genus Glaucomys; species Glaucomys volans. The sequence goes on from JAJEJO010049872.1 coordinate 1,493,840, forward strand.
CTAAACCAAGGACCTTGCACATCCTAAGCACACATTCTAGCACCAAATTATACTCCTAGCCTTTGCTCATGTCCTTTTAGTGATTAATACCTCTTCATCTGGATGTAACAGTTTATCCATTCACCTACTGATGGACATCTTGGTAGCTTCAAGTGTTGGCAATTATGAATAAAGTCACTGTAAAATATCATGGGAAGGTTTTTGTGTGGATATAAGTTGTAAATTCATTTGGGTAAATACCAAGAAGCATGATTAATGAATCATAGGTTAAGAATTTGTTTAGTTTTGTAAGAAACTGCCAAACTCTCCACAAGCAGTTGTACCCTTTTGCATTCCCACCAGCCGTGAATGACAATTCCTCTACATCCTTGCCAGCATTTGGTGTTGTCAGTGTTTTCATTTTGACCATGGTAATAGGGCTGTGGTGGTATCTCATTTCAATTTTACATTTCCCCCAAACACTTTATATTTTATTTATTTTTATGCAGTGCCAGGGATCAAACCCAAGGATGCATGAATGGTAGGCAAGTTCTACCACTGAGCTACATTCCCAGACTTTCCTCAAAACACTTTAAACAATTTTTCTGAAATATCATCAGACTTACAGAATAGTAACAAATCTATTACAAGATCTCTACCCATATTATTTATTAATATTTTACCACACTGGCTCTATTATTCTCTTTCATCTCTGAACCATTGAGAGTAAGTTGCAGACACAATTCCACTGTCCTTAAATACTTTAGTGTGTATTTTCAAGAACAAAGATATTCTTTTGCACAACCTTAGTACAATTATGAAACAGGAAAGTTAGCAGATACAATATTATTACTACAGATTTCAGGGTGTTTTATTTATGCCATTGTGTTTGTGTGTGTGTGTGTGTGTGTGTGTGTGTGAAACAGCAAGATGATATGAAAGTCAAAACTTCACAAAAAAGTATATTCAAAAAAGGGTCATGTCTTTTTAAACATTTTTAAATTTGTTCTAATTTATTGTACATGACAGTAGAATCCACTTATACATTTTGATAGATCATACATAAATGGAGTGTAATTTCCCATTTTTCTGATTGTACATATTGTAGGATCACATTGGTCATGCTCTTAACAAATAATATTTCTTTATTGATAGATCTTCCTCCTACACAACTATTAAGCCTGAATCCTTTGGTTCATTCTCCCTATATTCTGTGCTTACCTGTCTTCCACATCCCAGAGTGCACACGCACACGCACACACACACACACCACATTGAGCATGAAAAACCATAAGATGAACTGTGTTTCTCCCATTTAAAAACATAGTATGATCTACATGGAAACAATATTTTTAATTAATTTTTGTACAATGTATTATTCTAGGAGAGCCTAACTGTATAAAAGCAGGGAAATTCCTTTCTCAGATCAAGCAAATCTGGTTTTCTGTTTTTACTTAATGCAGGGCAAAACAACACATGAATCACTTCCTCTACAAGGAGGTGACTGCAGACTAGGCACTCATCATCCAGACCCTGGGCCAGGTCCACTCTGCCAGCCCCATTTCCTCAGGATGTGTATTTTTCTGTCCTTTTGGATCCTTCTCAAACAGTGACCAGCTGCCTCTTATTTCCTCCATAGTCCAGGTGCTGGGGTCATGGTGGTGATAGTAAATTTAAGCTTATTTTAAAAATTTTTTTTCTATGTTAATAGACCTTTATTCCATTCATTTATTTATATGTGGTGCTGAGAATCTAGCCAAGTGCCTCATACGTGCTAGGGAAGCACTGTACCAGACCCCAACCCCTTAAGCTTATTTTTTAAAAGCATGAATCCACTGTGCCAAAATTGACTAAGATGTTTCACCATATATATATATTTTTTTGGAGGAAGGTGGCACTGAATATTGAACCCAGGGCCTCACACATGCTAGGCAAATGCTATACCACTGAGCTACATCCTAGCCCTTTTTATATTATTTAGAGACAGATTCTCGCTAAGTTGCCCAGGCTGATCTCAAACTGGGGATCCTCCTGTCTCAGCCTCTCCAGTAGCTGAGATTGCAGACATGGACACTGTGCCAGGTTCACCATTATGTTTTGAAGTACTTGACTTTTAAATTCTTAATCAGGAATCTAGCTTTCTATTAACAAAAATTGTAGCTTTATCAAATATTGAAGATTTTCTTTCCTCTCATTCTCTATTCCCCAGGTCTGTACCCTTAACCATTCAAAATGTTGGAGGAAAGGTTCAGCTCATTTTTCTTTTATATAAAATTTTATATTCAATAAATACTTTTAGAGTGCCTGCAATGTACTAGGGTTTGGGGATTCCCAATCAAAATGGATAAAAAAATTCTTGGAACTTATGTTCTAGTAGATTAGACAAACACTAAAAATAAACATAATAATAATGAAATTATTTCATTTGTTGCAATATGCTACATGCCACACAAAGAATAGATCAGGTTAAGAAAGAATGTAGTACAACATTGGTAGTGGAGGCAGTTGAATTTAGAATATGTCATGGGACTGTGGGTGTAGCTCAGTGGTAGGGCACCTGCCTAGCGTTGTGGAGGCCCTGGGTTTGATTCCAATCCCCCAACCCCCGCAACCAAACAAAACAAAAGACTATAATATGTCTAGGTCAGCCTTTTAAGAAAGTGAGATTTGAGCAAAGATTTTTTTTAATTGGCAAATGTCTTTTTTTTTTTTTTTTTTTGGAACCGGGGATTGAACTCAGGTGCACTTGGCCACTGAGCCACATCCCCAGCCCTATTTTGTATTTTATTTAGAGACAGGGTCTCACTGAGTTGCTCAGGGCCTCGCTAAGTTGCTGAGGCTGGCTTTGAACTCATGATCCTCCTGCCTCAGCCTCCCGAGTTGCTGGGATTACAGGCGTGCGCCACCACGCCCGGCTGGCAAATATCTTAATTATACAGATATCTGGGGAAGGACCTTGCAGGAAGAGGGAATAGTCAGTGTGTTATTAAGGTTGGAAAGTAGCTAGCTTGTTAAGGAAAATCAAGGAGACTTATGGTAGAGTGGAGGGGAGACTTATAGGGACACCCTTAATGATTTCTTTTCAATATAGGGATTAAACCCAGGGCCTTATACATGCTAGACACTAAGCTGCACCCCCAGACTCTTTATTGAACCCAGGGGTGCTTTACTGTGGAGTTATATCCCCAGTTCTTTTTATTTTTTAATTTGAGACAGAGTCTCACTAAGTTGCTATAGCTGGCCTTGAACTTGTAATCTTCCTGCCTCAAACTTCCCAGTCCCTGGGAGTCCAGCTCCCTCCCCTCACCTCCACCTTTTATATTTATTTTGAGACAGGGTCTCACTAAGTTGCCCAGGCTCTGCTCTGAACTTGCCATCTCCTGCCTCAGCCTCTCCCAGTAGTTGGGACTACAGGTGTCACCACCACCCCCAGCCTAAGGACTTTTCATTCTGAATGAAATGGGGAACTCCTAGAAGGATCTGACTTGTGCTTCAATAGACTCCTCCAGCTGCATGGTTGAGAATTTGAGGGGGAGCATGCTATGATTGAGAATGGGGTGAGTGCTATGGTTTAATATCTAGTATATTTAAAGAGCTCAAGAAACTTTATATCAAAAAATCAAATAACCAATTAATAAATGGGCAAATGAACTAAACACACACTAAACCTGTTTTTGAGTGTTTAGAACTCAAAATGAGTTCTCCAACTCATTTTGAAATTTAATTGCTGTTGTCACAGTATTGGGGTGGGACCTTTTATTTTCCCACATTTGTCGGCTCATTGTAGTCGTACATAATGATGGGATTTGCTACATATTCGTACATGCACACACTATAACAATATAATTTGGCCAATATCACTCCCCAGCACTTTCCCCCTCCCTCCCTACCTGCCATCTCTTGGTCCCTTTCCTCTAATGTTCTCCCTTTGTTTTAGGAAATCCACGCCCAACTTTCTTGTCTTTTTTCTCTCTGGCTTCTGCATATGAGAGGAAACATATAACCCTTGACCTTGTGAGTTTGATTTATTTTGCTTAACATAATGGTTTCCAGTTCTATCCTTTTTCTTGCAAATGCCATAATTTCATTTTTCTTTATGGCTGAATAAATTCCTTTGTATATATGTACCATATTTTCTTTGTTCATTCATCCATTGATGGACACCTAGGCTGGTTCCATAGTTTGGCTATTGTGCATTGTGGTGCTATAAACATGGGTGTGCATGTATCACTGCAATAAGATGACTTTAATTCTTCAGGATAAATACCAAGGAATGGTAGAGCTGGGTCATATGGTGGTTTCACGTCTAGTCTTTTTAAAGATTTTTTGTTGTTGTTAATGGACCTCTATTTTATTCATTCATTCATTCGTTTAAATTTTTTTGTTGTTGATGGACTTTTTTTTTTAATATGTGGTGCTATGAATTGAACCCAGTGCCTCACACATGGGAGGTAAGCAGTCTACCACTGAGCCACAACCCCAGCCCCCTTATGTCTAGTCTTTTGAGGAACCTCCATACTGATTTCCAGAGTGGTTGTACTAACTTACAATCCCACTGACAGTGTAAAAGTATTCCTTTTTCTCCACAACATTTATTATTCTTTGAAATGGAGACAGCATTTATGATTCTTTGTATTCTTGATGATTACTATTCTGACTTGAGTGAGAAGAAGTCTCAGTGTAGTTTTGATTTGCATTTCCCTAATTGCTAATAACATTGAACTTTTTTATGTATTTTTTGGCCACTTGTAGTTCTTATTTTGAGAAGTGTCTGTTTTGTTCATTTGCCAATTTATTAATTGGGTTATTTGAGTTTTTGTGTAAAGTTTCTTGAACTCTTTACATATTCTAGGTATTAATACTCTGCCAAATGAGTGGCAAGCAAAGATTTTCACCCATTTTGTAGGCTCTGTCTTCCTTTGCCATCCAGAAGTTTTTTTAATTTGATGTCATACCATTTAATTCTTAGCATTATTTCCTGAACTTTACTGGTCCTATTAAGAAAGTCATTGCCTGTGTCTAAAAGCTGGATTATTGACCTGATTTCTTCTAGGAGTTGCATAGTTTCTGGTCTAATTCCAGGGTTTTTGATCTATTTTAAGTTGATTTTTGTGCAGGGTAAGAGATAAAGGTCTGGTTTCATTCTTCTACACTTGCATAACCAGTTTTCTCAGCACCATTTGTTAAAAAATGGCTGTCTCTTTTCTCCAATGTATATTTTTGGCAACTTTGTCATGGATCATAACTATCTGTGTGACTTTGTCTCTGTGTCTTCTATTCTGTACCATTGATCTGTGTCTGTCTTTATGCCAGTGCTCTGCAGTTTTGGTTACTGTAGCCCTGTAGTATAATTTGAAGTTAGATATTGTGATTCCTCCTGCACTGCATTTTTTGGCTTAGAATTGTTTTGGCTACTCTGGGTCTTTTATTCTTTCAAGTGAATTTTAGGACTGTTTTTTTCTAGTTTTGTAAAGAATGTCATTGGTATTTTAATGGGGATTTCATTGAATCTGTATATTACTTTTGATAGTATGACAATTTTAACAATTTTAATTCTGCCTATCTATGAACATGGGAGGTCTTTCCATCTTCTGAGATATTCTTCAATTTCTTTCTTCAATGGTCTGTAGTTTTCATTGCATAAGTCTTTCATCTCCTTGGTTAGAATTATTCCTAGGTATTTGATTTTATTTTGAGGCTACCCTGAATGGAATTCAAGATAGTGAGTTAGAGGAAGGCTGCATTCCTTGTCACTCTGTGACTCAGGATTCAAGCAGCAGGACTACTGTTTCTATGTGAGGTGGATAAAATAGGGATTTCACTAAAACTCAATGTTGGAATATCTTAGAGACTCAGAAATTTGGGTACACAAAACAAAGAAGAAAGATAACATTGGAGCCATGCTGGTTGTGGAAGCAGCAGCAGCCGTAGCAGGGCTGGTTCAGCACAGAGGGAGGGAGAACACAGAGAGCAACACAGCAAATATATTTAGTATGGAAAATCCTGACATGGGAAAAGTAACCTGCTCTTAGCTGATCCAGAGGCTGCACTGCGCACTGGTGCTTAAAAGCTGCCACATGTTTCCCAACTGGCTGAGGAGAGTGAGGCAGGAGCCACCTTGAGACAGCCATGCTGCAGCTGTGGGAGGCAGAGGGGACTGAAGAACTGGCTCCTTTGCCATTTGAGAGGAACCCAGGTGTGATTCAAGTGGTACAGATGCTCAGTGTGGACCAGAAACAACTGGGTTCTGGAGGTATGCTGATTTAAAAGCTTCAACAAACATCATTCCACAAAGTACTGGGGGTCTAGGTAGATCAAAACACCTCTAGGAGCTCCACCTCTGGGAGCCCCTTTCACAGAACTCTACAGGGATCCCCTACTGTGATTAGAGTAGACAACACCCTCCACCTCTCCCCACCTCATACTGCTGAGAAAGGAAGCTGAGAAAAGGAAACAATGATGAGCTCCACAAAAGGAAGGAACTGACAGCCCCCTACCTCTACTCTTGTGCACAATACATAACCCAAGAAAAAGTGGAAAGAAAGACAATTGGGAACTGACAACCAAAACGTGTAGTATTTTAGATGATTTTTCAACCATCGCAATGGACACAATCCCTTAATTGTCCATCGATAAGTTTTTAAAAAATTTTTGTGTGATGAATGACATTTGAACATATACATATTTGTCTCACTCATTTCAAGCATTTCTTTAAGTTAGAAAGGTTATTTTCCTGACTCATCTTTTGAGGCCTAGGGTTTTCGATTAGTATAACTTGGTTTTGTTTAGATTGTTTTTTGTTTGTTTTATATTTTCTCAGGTATCACTTCCCTTGATACTGTCTTCTCTTTTCCTTCCCTAACAGCCAAACTCTATTGCTCTCTCTTTCACTCTTCCTTTAACTCTTTACTACTCTCTCTCATCCTCCCTCTCAATTATTACATCCTACATCTCTTCTGAATTCTCCCTCTTCACTTTTTTGACATACCAAGTCCTTTGGTGCATATTATCTCTACTGTTAGCAAATGCCTACCACACCATTTCTGTTTGTTGTGCCAATTAACATTGTAGGAGCTAAGTGATTAGTTTAATGCTGAATATTGATTGTATTGGTTGTTTTATTATTTGTCTCCCCCTAAAATGTGAGGTACTAAAAATCTTCAGGAACACAATAAATTCAGATTCTTACTGCCACCTCAGATTCTTACTGATAAACAGATAGACATACAAACAACATGAAAAAGCAAGAGAACAAATCATCCTAAACAAATCAAAATACCTCATTAACAGAAACCAACAATGTCATAGTAGAGGAAATGTCAGAGAAGGAATTTAAAGTTCATAGTCAAATTGATCTGAAAGGTAAAAGATTGTATAAGGAGTGAAATCAGAATGAAAATCCAAGAAGTGAAAGATCACTTCAAGAGCTGGGGTTTTGGCTCCATGGTAGAGCACTTGCTAGCATGTGTGAGGCACTGGGTTCAATTCTCAGTACCACATATAAATAACTGAAGAAAATAATGGTACATCAACATTTTAAAAAGATATTTTTTATCACTTCAATAGAAGCCGGGCGCAGTGGCACATGCCTGTAATCCCAGCACTTGGGAGGCTGAGGCAGGAGGATCACGAGTTCAAAGTCAGCCTCAGCAACTTGGCGAGGCCCTAAGCAACTCAGTGAGACCCTGTCTCTAAATAAAATACAAAATAGGCTTGGG
>JAJEJO010049872.1:1501636-1623900 GCA_020662805.1 Glaucomys volans
AAAAAAAAAAAAAAAAAAAAAAAAAAAAAAAAAGAGAGAGAGAGATAGAAATCCTGAAGAAGAATCAATCAGAAATTCTAAAAATAAAGGAATCAATAAACCAAATTAAAAACTCAACGAAAAGCATCACCAGCAGACTAGATAATTTGGAAGATAGAGTTTCAGGCAATGAAGACCAAATATATAATCTGGAAAATAAAGTTGACCATGGAGAAAAGATGTTAAGAGAACATGAATAGAACTTCCAAAAAATAAGAGGAAAAGACCAAATTTAAGATTTATCAGGATAGATGAAGGCTTGGAGATATGAACCAAAGGAATGCACAGTCTGTTCAATGACATAATATCAGAAAATTTCCCAAAGTTAAAGAATGAAATGGAAAATCAAATACAGAAGGCTTACAGGACTCCAAATATACAAAATTACAAAAGACCTACAACAGGGCACATTATTATGAAAATGCCCAACATACAGAATAAGGATAAAAAATGTAAAATCTGCTAGAGAAAAATGACAGGTCACATTTAGAGGGAAATCAATCTGGATCTCGGCTAATTTCTCAACCCAGATCTTAAAAGCTAGGAGGTCTTGAAATAATATATACTAAGCCCTGAAAGAAAATGGATGCTAACCAAGAATACTATATCCAACAAAATTAAGCTCCAGATTTGATATTGAAATTAAAACCTTCAACAATAAATGGGAATTTAAAAATTCACAACTAGAAAACCCACATTACTCAATACAATATTTCATGAAGAAGAAATGAAAATAAAATTGAAAACTAGCAAGGGGAGGAACTACACCAAAAGAATAGTTAACCAAAAGAGAAACTAATTCAAATTAAAAACCAGAAATAAATCAAAATGACAGGGAATAAAAATTATTCCTCAATAATAACTTTGAATGTAAATGACCTAAATTCATCAATCAAAAGACAATGACTGAGGCTGGGACTGTCGCTCAGTGCCTAGTATGCATGAGGCACTGGGTATGATCCTAAGCACCACATAAAAATAAACAAATAAAATAAAGGCATGCTGTCCATCTAAAACTACAGAAAAATTAGAAAATAAAAAAGACGCTGTCAGATTGAATTAAAAAACAATACCCAACAATATGCTATCTCCAAGACACTTGCCTCATAAGCAAAGACATCCACAGACTGAAAGTGAAAATATGGGGAAAATTATATCATTCACGTGGATCTTATAAACAAGCAGGAGTGTCTATCTTCATATCAGGTAAAGTGGACTTTAAACCAAAGTTAATCAGAAGGGATGAAGAAGGTCATTTCATGCTGCTTAAGGGAATCATACATCAGCAAGACATAATAATGTTAATATTTATGCCCCAAACAATGGAGCATTTATGTACATAAAACAAAACCTTCTCAATTTCAAGAACCAAATAGATCACAACACAATAATACTGGGTGACTTTAACATTCCTCTCTCATCACTGGACAGATTGTCCAAACAAAAACGAAACAAAGAAGCTATAAAACTAAGAAATACAATTAATAACTTAGACTTACCAGATATATATAGACGATTCATCCAAAAATGAGTGAATATACTTTCTTCTTAGCAGCACATGGATCGTTTTCTAAAATAGACCACATCTTAGGTCACAAAGCAATACTTAACAAATTCAAAAAAATAGAGGTAAGCTGAGTGCAATGGCACATGCCTGTAATCCCAGCAGCTCAGGAGGCTGAAGCAGGAAATTGTGAGTTCAAAGTCAGCCCCAGCAATGTAGCAAGGCTCTAAGCAACTCAGTGAGATCCTGTCTCTAAATAAAAAAATAAAAAGAGCTGGGGATGTGGCTCAGTGGTAAGTGATCTGAGTTCAATCCCTGGAAATAAATAAATAAATAAATAAATAAATAAATAAATAAAATAATACCTTGCATTCTATCAGATCATAATTGAATGATATTAGAAATCAATGATATAATAAAAAATACTAACTAGTCTAACACCTGGAGACTAAATAAATTTGCTACTGAATAATCAATGGATAGTAGAAGAAATTTAGGGATGAAATTAAAAAATTACTTAGAGATAAATGGGACTAGTGACCCAACATATCAAAATCTCTGGGATACTATGAAAGTGATTCTAAGAGGAAAGTTTATAGCATAGCACTGAGCTCATTCTTTAAAAGTACAGAAAGTCACCAAATAACTAGCCTAACATTACATCTCAAATCCCTGGAAAAAGATTAGCAAATCAACACTAAAAGCAGCAGAATGCAGGAAATAATTAAAATTAGAGCTGAAATCAATGAAATTGGATAAAAAATTCAAAAATCAATAAAACATAATGTTGGTTTAAAAAAAATAACAATGATAAACTCAGTTATGCTAAACCAGTGAAAAGGGGCAAGAAGCTCAAATTTCTAAAACTTGTGATGAAAAAGGAAATATCATCATCTACAGATGATAATCAGAAACTATTTTGAAAATTTTTATTCAAATAAAATAGAAAATATTGACAACATCAACAAATTTCTAGAGAAACATGACCTACCCAAATTGAAGCAGGAAGACACATAAAATTTAAAAAGATCAATTTTAAGCAATGAAGTTAAAGATGCCATCAAAAATCTACCAACAAATAAAAGCCCAGGACTGGATAAATTCTTAGCTGAGTTCTATCAAACCTTCAATGAAGAACTCAAACTATTCCATGAATTAGAAAAGGAAGGAACCCATCCAAAATCATTCTATGAAGCTAGTGTCACACTGATTCCAAAACCAAAGACATAGCAAAGAAAGAAAACTTCTGGCCAATATCCATAATGAAGATAGATGCAAAACTTCTTAATAAAATACTGGCAAATCACATAAAAAAACACATTAAAAAGATAATGCACCATGATCAAGTGGGTTTCATTCCAGGGATGCCAGGTTGGTTCAACATATGGATATCAATAAATGTAATCCACCACATCAATAGACTTAAAGACAAGAATCACATGATTATCTCAATAGATGCAGAAAAAGCATTTGATGAAATACAGCATCCATTCATATTCAAAACACTAGAAAAACTAGGGATAGTGGGAACACACCTTAACATTATAAAACTTGTATATGCTAAACCCAAGGCACGCATCATTCTAAATGGAAACAAACTGAAATCATTCCTTCTGAAAACTGGAACAAGAGAGAGATGCCCCCTTTCACCACTTCTATTCAACATAGTCCTTGAAACTCTAGCCAGAGCAATTAGGGGGAAAAAAAAGAAATTAAAGGGATATGAATAGGACAAGAAGAGCTCAAACTATCCCTATTTGCAAATGATATGATTTTACATTTAGAAGACCCAAAAAAACTCCATCAGAAAACTTCTAGAACTTATAAACGAACTCAGCATTGTAGCAGGATATAAAATTAACACCCATCAATCAATTGCATTCCTGTAATGGTGAATCAGTGGAAAGAAAAATTAGGAAAACTATCCCATTCACAATAACCTCAAAAAAAAAATCCTTGGGAATCAATTTAACAAAAGAGGTAAAAGATGTTTACAATGAAAAATACAGAACACTGATGAAAGAAATTGAAGAAGTCCTTAGAAAATGGAAAGACCTCCCATGTTCTTGGATAGTTAGAATTAATATTGTCAAAATGGCCATACTACCAAAAGCACTATAAAGAGTCAATGCAATTCCTACTAAAGTTTCAATGATGTTCTTCATAGAAGTAGAAAAAGCAGTCATGAAATTCATTTGGAAAAATAAGAGGCCCAGAATAGTCAAAGCAATCCTCAGCGAGAAAAGTAAAGCAGGAGGTATCACACAAAACCAGAACTTAAATTACACTATAGAGCTATAGTAACAAAAACAGCATGGTATTGGCACCAAAAGAGACATGAAGGCCAATGGTACAGAACAGGGACACAGAGACAAACCCACATAAATACAGTTCTCATACTAGATAAAGGCACCACAAACACATTGGAGGAAAAACAACCTCTTCAACAAATGGTGCTAGGAAAACTGGAAATTCATATGTAGCAGAATAAAATTGAACCACTATATCTCACTCTGCACAAAACTCAACTCAAAGTGGATCAAAGACCTAGACATTATACCAGAAACCCTGCATCCACTAGAAGAAAAGATAGACCCAACACTCCACCATGTCAGCTTAGGAACCAACTTCCTCAACAAAACCTCGAAAGTGCAGGAATTATAATCAAGAATCAATAAATGGGATAGTATCAAACTAAAAAACTTCACAGCAAAGAAAACAATCAAGAGTACAAAGAGAGGGTCTACAGAATGGGAGAAAATCTTTGCCACTTCCACCTCACATAGAGCATTAATCTCAGGAAATATAAAGAACTCAAAAAGCTTAATGCCAACCACCCCCCAATAATACAATTAATAAATGGGCAAAGGAACTGGACACCTCACAGAAGAAGAAATACAATCGGTCAATAAATATATGAAAAAATCTTCAACATCCCTAGTCATGACAGAAATGCAAATTAAAACTACACTGAGATTTCATCTCACTCCAGTCAGATTGGCAATTATCAAGAATACAAGCAACAATAAAAGTTGGCAAGGATATTGGGAAAAGAATACACTCATACATTGTTGGTGGGACTGCAAACTGATGCAACCACTCTGGAAAGCAGTATGGAGATTCCTCATAAAACCTGGAATGGAACCACCATTTGATCCAGTTATCCCACTCCTTTGGACTTAAAAACAGCTTACTACAGTGACGCAGCCATATCAATGTTTATAGCAGCTCAATTCTCAATAGCTAAGTACAGAACCAACCTATGTGCCACACAAGAGATGATAAAGAAAATGTTCTATATAGGGCTGGGGATATAGCTCAGGTGGTAGAGTGCTTGCCTTGCAAGCACAAGGCCCTGGGTTCAATCCCCAGCACCACACACACACACACAAATTTCTATATATACACAATGGAATATTACTCTGCCATAAAAAGGAATGACCTCATGATATTTGCTGGAAAATGGATCTCCAGACTATTATGCTAAGCCAAATAAACCAAGCCCAAAATCCCAAAAGTGAAATGTTCTCTCTGATATGTGGATGCTAACACACAATAAGGCAGGGAGGGGAAAAATAGAAGTTTAGTAGATTAGACAAAGGGGAATGAAGGGAAGGGAGGGAGGAAGGGAATAGGAAAGATAGTGGAATTGACTTAACTTTCCTGTGTATATATATGACTACACCACAGTGAATCTCCATATCATGCACAATCACAAAACTGGGATCCTATTTAGAATAAGATGTACTCCATGTTTGTATAAACAAGTCAATTAAATGTATGAAAAAGCAGAGCCTGTATTAAAATGGATCATAAAATTTAAAAAATCCTTTTTTTCTTTTCTGTGTTTTTTGTTTTTGTGTTTTTTTGCTGTGCTGATTGGTTCATGGCCCTATATACATATATGTATTTATTTCTAATATTTAGCATTTTAAAATGAAGTTATTTTTCCTTGCCTTGTCTTTTGAGGGTTAGGATTTTTGGTTAGTATATTTTGGTTTTGTGTTGTATTATTTTCATATGTCCGTTTCTCTCATTTTTCTTTCTCTCTTTCCTTCTCCTACTAACAGCCAAATTCCATCATCCTAACTTTCATTCTCCCTTTACTACTTCTTTTTCTCCTCCTTCCTTCTAACCACCACAATACATCTCTTCTGCATTCTCTGTTCACTTTTTGAAATTGTAAACTTTTTTCCTACCTTCCTATTGTATTTTCCTTTCTCTTAACTGTATTCTTATCATCTTTTAGCACTAATTGGTTACATAACTCCTGCCCCCACCATTGATACTGTTGCAATTACTGCTGTGGATGACATAGTTGACACCTGTTGTTTGTTTTAATGCCAGATACTGTTCATGATTATTATTTTTGCTGTTGGCAATTGCTGATCCTACCATTTATTTGGGGCAATTAACATTTTAGATGTCAGAATAGGAACAGGTAATTAATTTAATGCTGTTTATTGTTTGCATTGGTTGTTGCCATTGTTTGTTTGCCCTGTTCTGTGAGGTACCGGGAATCCACAGGACACTACAAGTTCACAGAGAGTAAAAACTCTTCTGCTGAACTAAGCACAACCAAAAAATAGCACATCTTGTTCCACACACAATTTAATGACATTCAATCTTCAGTCATCCTCTGGTGCAAAGAATAGAAGAGACAAAAACCCAAACTAAACCCAAGTAGATATGGCTAAGGAATGAGTCCCCAGGTCCCACCTGTGGGTATACACTACTACAGAAAAAATAAAAATAACACAAAGGCTGGAGACACCACACCTACGAGGTGGTCCCCATCAAGATCACTCTAGGACACTTTGGCAAGTGAAGATTGTGCCGTAAAAAAAGCCCACATTAAGAGTGGAAGAAGCCAGGCGCCATGGCGCACGGCTGTAATTCCAGCACTTGGGAGGCTGAGGCAGGAGGATCGCGAGTTCAAAGCCAGCCTCAGCAACTTAGCAAGGCCCTGAGCAACTCAGTGAGACCCTGTCTCTAAATAAAATACAAAATAGGGCTGGGGATGTGGCTCAGTGGTGGAGTGCCCCTGAGTTCAATTCCCAGTACCAAAAAAAAAAAAAAAAAAAAAAAAAAGAGTGGAAGAGAAGAGGGGGATAGGGAAGAATAAAGTTACTTTTTATTAGGCAGAGGGGAGTGAAGGGAGGGGGAGGAATATGGGGGAAGAGTGAAACAGACATTATTACCTCATGTACATGTATGACTGCATGACCTATGTGATCCTGCAAATGTATAATCAGAAAAATGAAAGATTATACTCTATGTATGATCTATCAAAATGTATAAATGCATTCTACTGTCATATACAACTAATTAGAACAAATAAAATTAAAAATTTAAAGAAAAAAAGAGTGGAAGAGAAATCCATTCCAAGAGATACATAAAACCCAACAGAGGAACACAAGAAATATGAAGGAACAAAGTAACACAACACCTCCTCAAGATCATAATTCACCAACAAATGATGCCAAAATGAAGTGGATGAAATATCAGATAAGGGATTCAAAAGAATCATTATAAAAATTGTCAATGAATTCCAAGAGAACACAGAAAAGCAACAGAATGAATTAAGGAAGTCAGTACAGGTAATGCATGAGAAATTTAATAAGGAGATAGAAATATTGAAAAAGAACCAAAGAGAAATCTCAGAAATGAAAGACATAATAAATCAAATAAAATGTTCAGTTGAAATTTTTTCCAATAGAGTAGATAGATCATGCTGAAGACAGAAGCTGAGCTGGACAAAGTGGCAGTGGCCAGCCTTTACCATTCAGACAGTATTAAAAAAAAGAAAGGAAGGAAGGAAAGAAGGAAGGAAAGTAACTGTGATCAGAATATACAAGAATTCTGAGATAACACAAAGAGGCCAGATTTAAAGAATCATTGTAATTGAAGAAGGTTGTGAGATGTGGGCTAATGGAATGGAAAACCGCTTCATGGAAATAACAGAAAAATTTCTCAAACCTTCAAAATGAGATGGTCATCCAGATACAGGATGCATTCAGAGCTCCAATTAGGCAAGATTAAAAAATAGTCTCTCCACAACACATTATAACTAAAATGAATAGCATACAGAACAAAGAAGTTTTAAAGCCTCAAAAGAAAAACATCAGCTCACTTTTAGAGGCAAGCCAATCAGAATAACTTCTGATTTCTACAAGCTAAGAGGGCCCTGAAAGAAAATAACTGTCAACTAAGACTGCTATACCCAGCAAAGGTATCATTCAAAATCAAGATGAAATAAAAACCTTCCAGAAGCCAGGAGTGGTGACACATGCCCATAATCCCAGCAGCTCAGAAAACCAAGGCAGGAGGATCATAAGTTGAAAGTCAGCCTCAGGAACTTAGTGAGACCCTGTCTTAAAAAAATAAAAAGGGCTGGGTTTGTGGCTCAGTAGTTAAGTGCCTCTCCTAAAAAAAAAAGAAAAAAAGAAAAAAGAAAAAAAAAAACAAGACAAGCAGAAAATAAAAGAATCCATGACCACTAAGCTGGTACTATAGAACCTACTTAAAGAAATGCCATATATGATAGAAATAAAAAACAATTCTTGGCCCTCACAAATGAACTTATATCATCTTGAAGAGTGGCTAAGCAAATGAGAAACAGGACCAAATTAAATGTGATAAATAAATCAACATTGCAGAAATAAACCTCTCTGCATAATAATATTCAATGTAAATGGTCTCAACTTTCCAATTAAAAGACACATACTGGTAGAATGGACTGAAAAACAAGACCTGACTATATGTTAATTGCAAGAGATGCACCTTATAGGCAAAGATAGCCACAGGCTAAAAGTGAAAGGATGGAAATTGATATGGAGCCTGAAAACAAGCAGGACTGGCTACTCTCATATCCAACAAAGCAGATTTTCACACCAAAATTAATTAGAAGAGATTAATCAGAAGAGATTAATTTCATATTGGTAAAGGGAACAATTCAACAAGAAGATATAATGATAGTAGATAGTTATGCCCCAAACATGGTTGCAACTAATTACATATAAAGACACTACTCAGGCTGGGGTTGTAGCTCAGTGCTTGCTTGGCATGTGTGAGGCACTGGATTTGGTTCTTGGCACCACATACAAATACAGTAAAGGTGTTGTGTCCATCTGCAACTAAAAACATTTTCTAAAAATTAAAAAAAAAGACACTACTCAAATTGAAGCCTTAGATAGACCCCAATACAATAATCCTGGGCAATATCAACATACCTGTCTCAACATTAGATAATTTGGATATAAACTTGGTAAAGATTTTTTGGCTCTGAAAAATATTATAAATCAAATGGACCTAAATATACATCTATGGAATATTTCGTTCAACAACAGTCAAATAAACTTTATTCTCAGCAGCTCATGGAATCTTTTCCAAAACAGTCCACATTTTAGGCCATAAAGCAACTCCTAGCATAAACAAAAAAGTTGGTATAATTTCTTGCATTTTATCAGATGTTAATGATATTAGAAATCAACATGACAAAACCCTACAGAAACTATTAAGCACATGGAGATTGAAGAATACTTTTTTCTTTTGTTCCAGGGATTAAACTCAGGGGCACTCAACCACTGAGCTACATCCCTGGCCCTATTTTGTATTTTATTTAAAAACAGAGTTTCACTGAGTTGCTTAGTACCTTGCTTTTGCTGAGGTTGGCTTTGAACTCAAGATACTCCTGCCTCAGCCTCTGGAGTCACTGGAATTATAGGTATACATCACTATGCCCAGTTAAACAATACTCTTTTGAACAATGAATGGATTATAGAAGAAATCGAGAGAGAAATTAAAATATTCTTAGACTCAAATAAGAATAGCAATACAACACCCAAGCAGAACCTGCAGCATAATTGTGAATTAATCTTTTAAATGATCATTTCTTTGAGTTCATTTTTAAACAAATTCTCAGTAATAAAGGGTGTTTATTTATATTAATAACTGAGATGGTCTAACACAGTATTTCTAAGTATAGAATTTCTGAGATTTCTTAATTGGATATTAATAAAAATAATTACACTTCATTAGAGCTATGTCATTCAGAAAAAAGAAATGTATGAATTAATAAATGTATTCACAAAAAAAAAGAATAGTAATACAACATTCCAGAACCTCTGGGACACTATGGAGGCAGTAATAAGAGGAAAGTTTATAGCTATGAGTGCCTACATAAGAAAATCAGAAAGATCCCAAATGAACAACCTAATGATGCATCTCAAGGCCCTTGTCATTAGAGATTACTTTGAAAACTTATAATCCAATAAATTGGAAAACCTAGAATGGATACATTTCTAGACAAATACAGTCTGCAAAAACTCAATCAAGAGGACATAGAAAACCTAAACAGACCAATAATTTGTAATGAGATATAAACAGTAATAAAAAGGCTTCCAACAAAGAAAAGCCCAGGACCAGATGGATTGTCAGCTGAATTCCACCAAATCTTTAAAGAAGAACTAATGCCAAGTCTCCTCAAATTATTCCATGAAATAGGAAGGGATGGGACACTTCCAAATTCATTTTCTGAAACTATTAGCACACTCACACCAAAATCAAATAAGAACACATTGAGGAAAGAAAACTACAGACCAATATGCCTAATGAACTTAGTTGCAAAAGTACTTATTAGCAAACCATGTTCAAAAACATATTAAGTAGAATGTACACCACAACCAAGTTGGTTTTATTCCAGAGATGCAAGCATGGTTTAATATATGCAAATCAATAAACACAATACATCATGTTAACAGAATTAAGGACAAAAATCACTTAGTAATCTTAATAGATGCAGAAAAAGCCTTCAATGAAATTCAGCACCCATTCATGATTTAAAAACAAACAAACAAAAAGATACACCAAAGAAATTAAGGAAAGAAGGAACCTATCTCAACATCATAAAGGCTATAAATGAAAAACCCAAAGTCAACCTCATGGGGAGGAAATGGGGAAAACCTGAAAACATTTCCTTTAAAATCTGGGACAAGACAAGGATGTCCACTCTCACCACTCCTATTTAATAGAAATTCTAGCCAGAACAATTAGGCAGGAGAAGGCAATAAATGGGATAAAAATTAAAAAGGAAGCTGTCAAATCATCACTGTTTGCACATGATATGATCCTATGCCTACAAGATCCAAAGAATTCCACCAAAAGATTGCTAGAGCTAATAAACAAATTTGGCAAAGTAGCGGGTTACAAAATGAACACAAAAATCAATAGCTTTCCTACATACCAACAACAAATCTGCTGAGAAAGAAATCAGGAAAGAGGTGGGAGCTTTAAAAGATAATTAGGGACCCGGGGATTCTCAGCAGTGGAGTGCCTACCATACATGAGGCCTTGAGTTCAATCTCCAACACCAAATGCAAAGAAAAGAGATGGCTAGGTCACAAGTGCTCCACCATTGGGCAGGCTTGGTGCCTTTATAAAAGGGTGAGTTCAGTCCTCTTGCCCTTATTTTGCCCCTCTGCCCTCTGATGACAAAGAAGGCCCTTGCCAGATGCAGGTTCCCTGATATTAAACTTCTCAGAGGAATCACTTAATCTCTGGTATTGTTATAGCAGCACAAAACAGACTAAGGTGAGGGTGAGGGGCAGTGGGTGGCAAAGGTGCCGGCTTTGAGACTAATTAGGAAGCTATTGCAGTAATGTAAGGAAGAGATGATGTTGGTTTAGACCAGAATGGTAGCAGGGGAAATAGCAAAAAAATAAAAAATAAATTAAATCTGATTCTGTGTATATTTTGATGGTGAGCTGAAAGAATTTGCTGACAGACTGGAATGTGGAGTATGAAAAAGAGAAAACAAAAATGAAACTTTTGGCCTGAGCAACCCCAAAACCAGAATTTCTGTCAACTGAGATGAGGAAGATTGTGGATAAAGGTTTTATGGAGGAAAAATCAGTTCAGTCTTGGATTTGTTGAATTTGAGATGTCTACTAGACATCCAAGAACTGACAGATAAATGTGTCTGCTGACCAGAGATGTAGGAGATGAAGCTATGTATCACTGAAGGACGGTGAGTGGATAATAAAGAGAAACTAGGATATACATACCTTTCAGATACCTCCTTTTATTTGCATGCTTGTTTCACTATGTAAAGACCGTGGAATGTAGGCAAATACCGTAAAGTGTGGGGTATAGCGTCACTTCCCAGGGTACAGAGCCGCACTGTTTATCAGTTCCTGGAGACAGACTTGAAGTGATTACAGGGAGAACCCACAGATTATACTTGGGAAATCTTGGCTGTATCACAAGATTTATTCTTGACTTTTATTGGTTGTTTATTTTGTGGGGGTGTGATGGGGTGATCAGTGCCCAATTGGAATAACTTTTTTTCTGAGTACAAAACCAAAATCATTGTGAACTGAACAGATATGATTCTTGCTGAAATAACACCGTAAGGCTTTAGAACTGATTTAAGGATGTGTTTATTTACAAGATACAAATGTTTAATAGGAATTAAAGTGCTTAATTTTACAGTATTTTCAATTATCTGCCTTTATGACCAAATATACATATGTTACACAATATATACACTATGCAAATATTTTACATTCATATAGCTAGAAAAGAAAATTTGTATACACTTGTTCACATTAGAGTCAATGGTAAAATTCTGCTAACAGACCTTTCCAATCTTTGTCACTAAATCAAAAGAAAAATCCAGGTAAGATTTTCAAATATCAGTCAACTGACACAAGATGAAATGCAAGTCTGGCTTTAAAAAGTTTTATATACAGACATGATTGTTTTGCTAATGAAGAAAGACTCCCCCAGTGATACATTCCAATATCCATATACTATGTAATATATAATGCAATTGTTATCCTAATGGTCCCCACAGATTTTTTTTTTCCCAAACCTATATTTCACTCTATATATTTAGTATTCACTTATTAAAATATACTAAGAGGTTTCTTGATTTTTTTTTTCACTAAATCTACCATGATGAATTTCAGGAAAAGGGATGACCCTCATGTAACCCTCAGTGACTCCAACAAGTAAACTGTCTCGTAGAAGTCGTGTGCTATTTCAGCTCAAAACAGAAAAGACTGCATTCTCACAGGTGCTCAGTTCAGAAAGTAAAAGACATGAATTAATTTAGAGGGATGCTTTGCTTTAGCAAAAAATGCAGAAAATGTTCTAAGAGAATGAAACTGTTTTTTAAAAAACATAAAGGAATCCAATAACAACAAGGTACATAGTCTATAATTTAGAGGCCAAGGTCAAAGCCTGGGTGCAATCAATCACATCAGCATGCAAGTACATAGAATTGCATTTTAGGGTTTATATTCCTTCTGTAGCTTAGGTATTTTCCTCCTAACACACTTTGCTCTGATTAGGAGACTATCTTATTTACCTGTGTTCATTCTTATTTGTTTCAATTTCTAATTTTATTCATCTTTACCATATGTATAAAGAAAGCAACATTATCTTCCCATGACTAAACGTGATTCAGGGGCATGTATAAGGATGAATTATATATTTAGAATCCATGTAAAAGACTTGTTAAAATACTTAAAACTATTAAAATTTCTTTCCTATGGAAAGAGAATTGAAAATCAACAAATTTTACATATGTACATATAATAAAAATTCACAACAAGGATTTTTTAAGTAGACCTAGTGGTCTTTCTACTTAATCATATTCTCTAAATCTAGAGAAGCTATAGTAGACAGTAGTATGAAAATAAAAAGTAGCTTGAATCTAATAAAACGGGGTAAGAATGAAGAAGTAACATGATCCACTAGAGATGTCAATATTGTCCTAAGAATAGGAACTGGCTAGCCACACTGTCCTTACATTAATACATGCTTGTAGATTACAAAATTTGCAAATGAAAACATTGATATTCTTGCCTTTCAAATTTTAGCTTATAAATACTATGTGCTTAATCTTAGACCCACTAAAATGAACATTATGTGATGCAGGAAATTTTAATTCTCTACTTATAGAGCATTACAGCAAGGATACCTGGAAAAAAAAAAAGACCTTTGTTCCTTAAAATGTATTTATGTGTTTGCTCCTGTTGGTGTCTATTCCTCAGGATACACACAGACATACAGTGCAGGAAGATCCGATTAGAGATATATCACACAGTATGCTTAAGAATAACTTAAGGCTTTGGATACAAGCAAATGAGATCTAACATTTCAAGGGAGAGAACCCACCTTGTCTCCACAGAGATAAGAAAAAGTAAAAGAGAACCGTGAACTTCCAGATGTATTTTTGAGAAAAGGTTTTTAGAAGGCATCAATGAATCTTTAACAACCCTGCAGTACCATGAAGTTTATAGATTTCTTTATACATGTATGACTAGAACAAGTGCTCTTTTAAAAAAAAAATACACAGGGTGCATTTACAAGATAAGTTTCTATAAAAAGTTGGGTAATTTTAAAAAATTGGGGTGGGTCGCCCAGTAAAGGTAACCTGTATGTTGAATTGATGGAAAACAAAACATAGCTTGATAAAATAGTACATATGTGCTTTACTTATTTCACTCTCCATACTCTTTGAGAAAGTAAAAATGAATTTGATAGCATTTGAATCCTAGGAATGATGCCCACCCCTCCCCACCACTGACCTCCCCAGTACTCAGCCATTAGAATTATACTATTGGGAAGTTAATCCTCTATATGCTTGTGGCTAGGGGCCTTCGTACTAAACTTTCAGCATAAAACCATACCTGGAGAGTTTATTGCTATATGAGATGGCATTACAGATGCCATTATTATGAAAGTGGCTGGCACTTTTCATTATTGAGCTCCACTTAAAACCTTGATCAGAGTCTCATACATCAAATGGTAGACTTTCAACAAAAGCAAAATTTAAGTTTTAAAAAACTGGAATGCTTTCTTATGAATAGTAGTTTTATCAAAGAAGTATTTTTAAATTTAGAGAAAGGGCACTTAAAAAGATGACTTTGGAAAGCACCAAATTAGACAATGATCACCATTAAAACCCATATGGTATGTTGATTTTAATAGGAAAGTAATTTTTTTTTAGGTTCCATTTGTCATGACTGCTCGGGTACCTCAGAAACGAAAAGACACTTTTTACACCAATTCTCTTTAACAACCTCTTCGGGGTCTTTTAGTTGAGCAGCAGAGAGTATTAACCTTTCTCCAAGTAAACGTGTGATTCTTTAAAGAGACAGAAAAGAGTGAGGCTGCTACCTTGCATCTCTTCATGCTTGGCTGAAGAATGTGGGGTGAAGAGTGAAGATGGTGACTAGATAACCAGAAGTCCTCTTCTAGTACTGATGTTTCTCATTTAAAAAAGTAAACATAATGACTGCTAAGAGCATGGTAATAATACTCTTTGTGAGTATTCTTTCAAAACCTAAGTTAGATAACATTGAAATGTTCATGTTACTTCTATTCCAAAAGAACTTGATTAGTAGGGAAAGTGGAGTTTACCTTTCTTCTCAAATAATTTTCAAAAATAATCTGACTCATAAATCATCTAGTTGGCATATATATCCAATGATCTATGCACATTTACAAATCATCTTCTTTATCTGATAATCATTCTATACTTTTTTTTTTTTTTTGTGGTGCTGGGGATTGAACCCAGGGCCTTCTGCTTGTGAGGCAAACACTCTACCAACTGAGCTATATTCCCAGCCCTTAGTCTATGCTTTTATTGCTTCTCTTTTCTTGAGATAAAGAAAACCAAAGTATTATCTATAGCTATAATTTTCTCAATAACCATCTTAAACCCGTTTCTTTCCTTCTTACACACACACCACAGCTGATAGCGAGAAAAGAGAGGCAATGTAAATTTCCTTTTAGTTTGGCCCTGATTTAATAGGGAATAAGAAGTGATCTTCTCTTTGTGGCTCTAAGTATTTGGTTTAATGTTAATGATCATGGCCGGTATTCCTTTCATGGAGCAAGGGGACCTAATTATGTCAGCCATAATTGGTTTATTGGTTCCTTTGTAGTGGAGGAAAAAAAATCTTAAGAGATATTTACTAAAGCAAAAGGGCCTGAAGAAATGGCAGTTTCAAACTGAGTAAATCTACATTTACTCATTGTCTACATTTAAGGTACAGTCCTTAAAGACCAATGATAGTAAATGTCTAGCAGGCTGGTGTATAAAAAGTGATAATGCTCAGGTTGTGACAATGTAAAAGGAAATGAAAAATTGAACCTGAGGAAAGGATTAAATAAGCAACTCTATGTGAGATTTTAATTAAAAGTACAATAAAATGAAGAGCAGCCTTCATGACAAGGAATTATAATCTATTAAAATTCCACAGTGGATAAAGGGGAAAAAATTCTCATATTCTTTAATCATTTGTACTTCCTGAAAACCTGCCATTAAAATATTGCTTTTTCAATATTGTTCTCCCCACCTCCTGCTCTTCTCGGCTGAGGTGGTTGTGCATAAACTTCCTTTACTACCTATCAGCCCCTGCCCCTAAACATAGGCTATCATGTGTGAATTTTGTTTCTTATCTGACAAAGGAATAGGCCCATATGGTTATCTTAAGTGTTCATCAGATATAGTCCTTGTCCAACCATGCATAACAGTGATGTGGAAAAAGGAAACAATGACAATAAATGCAGTTTCCACGTGTCCCAGTTCTCTGCAAGGTCAGGTGTCTTGTAGACTTCAAGTTTTGGTGAAGATTTTTGCACACGCTGATGTTGACTACTGCAACAATTATATTTTTGTAAAAGGCAAATTTACCCGTATGACTTTGACCATCCCAGTGACCAAAATGCACTTTAATTTCAGAATAATCAAGACTGAAACATTAACTAAACCCTCATCTTATATTTAAATAGGTATTCATAGCACCTTCTAAGAGAGGCACTGTTTTAAATAGGCACAGAACAAAAACAAAAAACCCTAAAAGTACTGTGTTGGAATTCACTAACTTGCCCCATGCCACATACTGCTTTTTCTTATAAAAATATCAACACCTTTAGATGCCAATCGCTTAAACATAAATCACCAAAAACATTTAAGTTTAGAACACTGCTCAATTCCAAGATAAAACATGCTTTTTATTTTAAAAATAAATTAGAGATGAATGTGAACCTAAAGCTGTAGAGAAAAGCATGTATAGTATATATATTTATATTTAATACTATATACAGATAATTGCTATATACTTTAGATATTCTGAAGAGTATTTCTACAAAAACAAGTATTATCTTTTAAGTCAAAAGGTTGAACACCAACAATTTGTCCTTGTTCCTTTGTTTTAAAAGAACATACATCATTTATGCAGCTTGAGATTTATAAACTAAATAAGTTAATATAATACCCTAAACTGTCCCTGTATTTTTCACCATGGATCTATTTTGGCAACACGGAGGTATATCTTTCAAACTGTTACAGATCCTACATGTGAAAGAGAAGACATTGAAGGATTTCTTAAATGAAAGTGGCCCATTCTAACCTGGTAGTGATACAATCAACTGACACCATTTTCTTCAAGACAAAAGCACATATTCTAGTTCATAAAAACTCCATTTTTCACATTATTTCAAAACTTTACTGGGAGAATGGCTCTGCACATTAATTTTACTAAGAGTACATAAACGGGAAAACAGTCCCCAAAAGATGGCATTTATGAGTCTATATTTTTCAACGTAAAGTGCTAAGAGATGAGGAAGGAGAGCTGGGAATGTCTGGAGCTGTACGTCTTGCTTGAGACCCCACGCTGCAGTTGATCCTGGAGTTCAACATTCTGATTTTTTCTTAGGTTCAGGATGATCGTCCAAGGTGGTTAAGTGCTCATTTGGACCATCTGGTGTCTCACCTGTGACGGCTAAAAGAATGATTTTCAGCCACTTCTGTTTCAGTTCCTCGCTGTCTGCAGCAAAGCTGTGCACAGACTTGGACTGCGTCAGTTTGAAACTGTGTGGCAGGTCTGCACTCCTTGGCATGTCATCCACGACGTAGCCCAGGAGTGGAATGGTGGCCTGGGCTCTGACATCCTAAGCAAAGAACATTGCACGAGTGAGATGTATCAGCTTCTTGTGTGTGGCCCTTGCTCCTGCAAAACCTGTCTTCCTACTAGTCCCCTGCCTAGATTCACTCTGAGTACTTCATGGGCAGAGGGGGTGGTTCCAGGGCCGGACATGAGGCTAATGGTGTTGGCTGAGTGAATGGATGAAGGAGAGCTGACACCCAAATCGGCTAGGACTCACTGATGCTACACCCCCTTTCTCTGAGGGAGCTCATTCAGCTCTCTACTCAGTGGTACTAGGATTTAACCCAGGGGTGCTTTACCACTGAGCTACAGGTCCACACCTTTTTATTTTTTATTTTGAGGGAGGGTCTCTTTAAGTTGCTGAGGGCCTTACTGAGGCAGGCCTCAAATTTGTAGGCGTACACCATCATACCCAGCTCGACTTTTAATATTTCCTATCATTAAAAGCTGTGCTCTCCCCTTTTGCTTTTCCCTCTGCTTCCCTTTCTCCTCCTCATGTTCTTTCCTAATTTAAATTCACCTTTTCTCAAACCCACTGAATTGATAGGAGCAAAGAAAGGGAATAAATGATTCACAGGGTGAAGAAAATAACAACTATAAAACTTAACAGTTTAAACAACAAACAACTTTAGTTACTTATTCTTTTTCTTTCCTTTTTTGTTTTTGGTACTGGGGACGGAACCCAGGGGCACTCAACCACTGAGCCACATCGCACGCCCAGCCCAGTTTTCTATTTTATTTAGAGACAGGGTCTCAAAGAGTTGCTTAGGGCCTTGCCAAGTTGCTGAGGCTGGCTTAGACCTGGAGATCCTCCTGCCTCAGCCTTCCAAGCTGCTGGGAGTACAGGTGTGCGCCACCACAGGCAGCCTATTTTTCAATTTTAATGAGACACAAGCCTGAGCCCTTTTGTTCTAGGGAGTAATGGAAGGATTGAGTTCACTGTCCACAAGCCTCCCTCTGTCCCCAGGGGCATCTGTGCTTTAAGTAGATGTGGTTTAGTTACCTGCGGGGCACCATACATGTACAGCACAAGAGGGTCTTGCTTGGGGATCACACACCAAGCTTTCTGCCAAGGTTTCGTTTTCTCCATGTACTGGAGAAAGCTGCACACCACACTGTTTCCAGATACTTCTGCGGACTCAATCTAAAGCAATTATGATGGGCAGAAAGAATAAAATACAATGAAACAGAAGTGATTCAATGTAAGGAAAATACTCAAAGTGCAATGTATTCATACAAAATGTCTTCTGGGATTGTCCAAAAAAGATTAATTTGCAATAACATTTGAAACTCTATCACTAAGATGGAAAAATACTTAGGTCAACTATAATTCTTACTAGAACTTAAATTTAAATAAAATGTATTGACTGCTTTTTTTTAAAAGGCAGTTTTCTCAGCTTGATACATGCATTTCATTTAATCCTCACATCAACAATGAAAAGTTAGTACTTTCATTATCTCTGAAGCTCAGCATTTTTAAATAGCTTCCCCAAGAGCCCACATTTTGGAATTTGTGTGCTCGAATTTTAGCCCAGTTTGAATTCAGATCACAAACTTTGAACCACAATACTCTCACAATGCACAAATACAAAAGCAAAAAGGTAAAAACTGACCAATTTTCTTAGGACCTGAGATAAGTTTAAATATTCCATTGTAAGAAATTTTTGAAAAGCCATTTTACAGTTTTCTGCTTTGCTTTTAATCTATCCATCATTGGCAAAAAGGGAAATAAAACCATTTAACTAAAGTTTTATGTTACACTGTTATTTCTATCTCTGAAACTCAGGGTGGGATATATGGATATGAGAGAGAAGAGCATGCATACCTACACTTAAATGTACACTAGAGACTTACTTTGTATAGTGGTCAACAAACTCTGGCTAAAGGCCCAGAGAGAAAATATTTTATTCTTTGCAGGCTAAGAAGCCAAACCAAGATACTTAAATGAAGAAAATAAACTTCCACAAATTTTCATTGACAAAATTAAAAATATTTAGTATGTAGGGTGTTTTTTTGTTTGTTTGTTTGTTTGTTTTTGTAATGTGGGCCCATTAATCAGAATGGAATTCTTTGGGGAAGATAACATTTCTCCCCCAAAGTGCTGATTTGCAAACTGTTTTGTTACCAGCTGATGCACAGAAAGTAAGAGAAAACACTAGGAAACTTTTATAACAATTTGACGTTGTGCTGATACCCAAGTGCATGCTTGTGTATTTTTGTCATTCTGTCATGGTTTGGATATATAATTGATGCTTCATGACAGATCATTTAAGAAGCACTGGTTGGTAAATGACAGCCTGCAAGTCAGCTCCACCTGATTTTGTATGGCCTATAAGGTAAGAATAGTGTTTACAGATGAACATTTATGATCAACTAGATGATAAGGAACACTATCTTTAGACTCCAATTAAATGAAATGTCATCTTCCCCCAGAGAATTACATTTTTCTTATTTGTAGACCCATATGATAAAAACCTACATATTAAATTTATATTGTTTTTGAATTTTTAAATCCTAACAGTGGTTAGGCAGTGAAGAGGATAAACTTGCAAATACAATGAATGAAATATACTGAATTTTGTCAGTATAATTTGTGGAAATTTGTTTCTTTTTGTCTTAAAAACACCTGTTTAATATTCTTGATCTGGTCTCTTGCTCTGCAAAGAATAAAATATTTTCTCTGACCCTTTTACAGAGAAGTTGACCACTGTTCTACAGCACATAACATTCTAGCTGGCACAAGTGTTAAGTCCCAAATGTGCATTAAGTGCATGCATGCTCCTACTTATGGACTTCGCACTGTATTAGTTAAATGAATTAACCAAATAAGTGAATGATTTCCCCCTGAGTATGAGGTTTTCTAAAAAACTAGCTAGAGATTTTTTATTTCATAGAGACACCCTGAAACTCATGATTAAACACATTATCTGACTCATTACACTGTGCCAGTTTCATCATTTGTTGCTATTAAGTCTTAGGGCTGAGGCTGTGTTCCTGGGGTGTCAATGAAGAGAATCTTCCATCCTTCTTGCCCAAGAAAGCTCCCTCTGGGTCTGCCATACAAGTAATATCTATATTCCACCAGGAATTATACTTTCAGCATATGGGCCTATATTTTAACTTCAAATGGAGACCTTGGGGTTTAAGATCCTGTTTCAGTTAACAGAAATTACCTTTGTACATTTACCTATAAAAGCTCAATAAGAAGTTAGTCAATTATTCTTTAGAAAAAATTTTTTTGGAACCAGGGATTGAACCCAGGGTTGCTTAACCACTGAGCTATATCCCAGCCTTTTAAAAAAATGTTTTATTTTTTATGTTTATTTTATTTTTAATTTTTATGTTTTATTTTGCTAAGTCCTTAGGGCCTTGCTAAATTGCTGAGGTTGGCCTTGAACTTGCAATCCTCCTGCCTCAGCCACCTGAATCACAACAATTATAGGTGTGTACCACCATGCCTGGCTCTTTAAAAATTCTTAATAAACCAAATCTCTGATTTTTTGATGCACAGAATTTGGATCCTATTTCCAGGCTTCCCTGAACCCAAAGGCCTTATTATATAAAGGCTTATATTATATTATCTTAGAATGTGAACCCGTTTCAGATACAAGTTCTATTGGAGTTCCCAGATGTAGGGATGTAAATTGACTCTAAAATATAAATTCATTTGAGACACTTCAGTAATACACTAATCAGATTACTATCGCTTGCTATTAAATGACTGCAATGAACTGGCTATTTATTTTAATGCAGGTTGAAAGAGTTGTTAGGTAATGAAACAGTAGTACTTTAATCTAAATTTGAAAATTTTCATGAAGTGGTTTTCAAAGCCAATATGTTGAAATTGAAAGAAAAGCTTTCCTGTAAAGGAAAGATTCTATAATTTGGACATTAAAAGACATGTCAACTAATACTCTAATATTTGGTTATAGCTACTACGACAAAAAATCAGTACATTTCATTCTCAAATGCATGTTGGTTTAACATGCCCCTCTTTCTGTACAACCAAGTAGGATCCCCAAAATCAGCAAATAGTATGTTGCTCATTGTTAGTCCAATTGTTAAACACTAAGAGGAACAAAATATATCACTTGTATTCTTTGTGGTTAAGAGAATTCTATGCTCCTGGTATAAAAAAAATCTAAGATATCCAACATTTAACATTTCATACCTCTAAAATTCCTTTCCTTTTCTTTTCTTCACTGTCTGTGAATCCACTTATTATTTGATAACAATCTTTACAAACTTTGCTCAATTTTCCACCATCATACTCAAGTTGAGCTTTGTAGTCGGAACACTTCCAGCAAACCACCTTAAATTTTAAAAAAGGATAATGAAGAGTGAATAATTGCCTTTAGAGAACAAAAAGGTTTAAGCAATAATCAATTACAGGTCATAATAAATGAGAAAAAGTTAAACACAAAGGGAGGATTTTTGTTAAAAGCATCCACATAGGCCGGGCGTGGTGGCGCATGCCTGTAATCCAAGCAACTTGGAGGCTGAGTCAGGAGGATCGCGAGTTCAAAGCCAGCCTCAGCAACTTAGCGAGGCCCTAAGCAACTCAGTGAGACCCTGTCTCTAAATAAAATACAAAATAGGGCTGGGGATGTGACTCAGTGGCCGAGTGTCCCTGAGTTCAATCCCTGGTTCAAAAAAAAAAAAAAAAAGCATCCACATAAACATTTGAAGTATATATCAAGGTGTTGTAACCTGTGATGGGCTCTGTGATGACCTCTAAAAATAGGAGATTTTGGTCCAGACCTTTATTTTTATACTTCTGGATAATTCATCAGTGACCTCCCAGACTTACACTCATGATGTTCCCTCCCCTGGACTCTCTTCCTACTGACCCAGCCCCTCTCAACCTGTTCTCATAAATCCTCCCTTATCACAAGAAATTGCTGAGCCACCCAACCAGTCACAGAGAGCAGGAAACATAGGAGTCATTCCCATCATCCTCCTACCTCACTCCATAAACTCACTGTATTAAGTTCTGCTGATTTTACCTCCTAAATATTCATTCAATCTTATCTTCCTTATAATTTCCCAAGTCTAAACTATCAATACACTCAGATGGACGACTTTTATAGCTTCTTGCCTAGTCCTCAAACAATTCCCACTGGCTTCCAGGTCTCTGCTCTTACACCTCCAAGCTCTTTTCCAGACAGCTAGATGCTCTCTTAAATATTGCTCACCCGGCATAGTCCTCTTCTATCTAAAATCCCTCAGTCTCTCCTTTGCTCTTTGTTAAAGAACAAGCTGTTAAGCACCGGCTGTCTTGTATAATTGGCCCTCTTCATCCCCTGGCCCTGAGTCTACAGTGACATTGGCTTCTTACAGCTCCCTTGTTCTCTCATCTCTGCTTCAGTGAATTAATTTTGCTAATTCTTTGGATGTTGACTCAAATTTCACTTCCTCAAGGAAGAGTCCAACTTCCAGAATAGAACCCAACTTCTGTCACGGCCAGGAGTTGCCTGTACTTTTTATTCATAGCATTGATTACAATTTTTAATTATATACTTGTGGGATTGTTTGTCTCCTTTACTAGGCTTTACAACTCGAGGAGAGATTGTTCATCAGGCACCCAATGAACATTACAAAATATCAGTGAATGAATGACTATAATGCAAATAAATGCACCTTACTTTTTAGCGAATGGTATTCTAATTCCTATAGAATAATTGTTTAAATTTCTTTCTAGTTTAAGAAATCATTTATTTGCTGGGTGCAGTGGGGCACACCTGTAATCCCAGTGGCTTGGGAGGCTGAGGCAGGAGGATCTGAGTTCAAAGCCAGCCTCAGCAAAAGTGAGATGCTAAGCAACTCAGTGAAATCCTGTCTCTAAATAAAATACAAAATAGGGCCGGGATGTGGCTCAGTGGTCGAGTCCCCTGAGTTCAATCCCTGGTATACTCCTCTCCAAAAAATAATTTTTTAATTATGGAAGTACACTTCCCCCCCAGTATATAGTGAGCTATATCTAAGAAATATATTTAAAAATTTTTTTTTCCAATGCTAGATATCAAACCCAGGGTTGCCTACTTGCTAGGCAAGGGCTTTATCACTAAGCCACATTCCAAAGCCCTAGTCAAAATTTTAGACAAGGTTCATAGCATTTAACATTCATGATAAAAATGGCAAAGGGTTGGGAGTGTAGCTCAGTGGCAGAGTGTGTGTTTAGCATGCACAAAGCCCTAGGTTCAATACCCACCCCCCTAAAAACAATCCCAGTGTTTAGAGTGAAATTACCTTGGGGGATTTAGAATTAGAGTTATCCATATTTGCTAACTCAAGTCAACTGTTTTGTTGATTTTCAAATTATAGTATTTTGATAATCTATCAGTACACATTATTTGTTGACCAAAGGCAAGCATGTCAATGCCAGAAATCATTTCTGGTAAACTCAAATGATAGATTGAAAAAGTCTTACTTTCTTTGTTGTTAATTTAATTTTGATTACAAAATTGTCTAAGTCAAAAAACCGAGTTTTAGAAAAAGAGGAAGAATAAATTTGCAATACAATGAGAATAATCTAAAAGAATTATCAACATAAATTGTTGCAATTAAGCACACAACTAATAGATCATGATGCTGCAATGCCTACTGTTAAGTTTACTCATTCTTCTTAACAGAAAGGATCTAACTTGCAGCTTGGTTTCCCCCCAGATTGCTGCTATCTCTTGGTAGCTTCATTTCATGCTTTGTTTCTCACTCTTTCCAATGAAACTCAGCTCAATGGCTGATCAAACTATGCTCAAGTTATTTTTATGTGTAGCATCTTTACTTTTCTAAATAACATAGTAATTATTAATATGTATCATAAACATATTATTAATCAGTAACTTAAACTTTCATAAATAACCAAGGAACACAAAACATGCCAGAAAATTTGTAAGTTTTATATAATTTTATGTAACTAGTGAGGAACACAGAAAGACTGTGTAAAAAGTCATAAAATGAAATATGTAGCCAAGATTAAACATATTTTTGACTCTTGATTTTGTCAATATGGCAGAGTAGATAGATACAAAGAATCCCTTTGCCACAATACAATTGGCTTCTAGACACAGAACAAATGTAACTTTATATTAAATGTATTTCATATTAAAGAGAACTCTCCAAGGTATAAAAACCAAACCCAATGAATGAACAAAAGAAAAGAAAAAGAATGAGCTAAAAGTATAATAATTAGTAAACAGCTAACTCAGAGTTTATATTTGGAGACAATTCTTGGGCCTGAAGGATGGGGACAAGGGAAACCAAGACTCATTCATTCATACTAAACTTTTGAAAGGAAGATCATGAAGTATCAACCAAACATGAGCTCACAATCAGAATAGCAAACTATTCCAGAAAATAAGCCACTATGAACAAGAATTAGTAGAAACAACCACCAACAGACTCTGACCACCCAAAATTTCTTCAGACATTGGCATTATTAGACAGAAATCCTGAAGTTACACAAGAAGGGATTAAAAAAATAGAGTGGCAAATGACAAAAACTACAGAAATGAACAGGCAGATTTAGAAGAAAACTTCCAGAAATCAAAAATAAAATGAAGGCTTGGGGATATAGCTCAGTTGGTAGAGTGCTTGCCTCACAAGCGCAAGGCCCTGGGTTCAATCCCAGCACCACAAAAAAATAAATAATAAATTAATTAATTAATTTAATTTAATTTAATTTAAAATGCAAAGAATAGGGCTGGGAATATAGCTCAGAAGGTAGAGAGCTTGCCTCGAAAGCACAAGGCCCTGGGATCAATCCCCAGCACCACAAAAGACAAACAAACAAAAAACCCACAAAGAATAGATAAAATAGCAGATTAGCTACTACTAAGGAGAATGTCCAAACTAACAAAAATAAATCTGAATAAAATACAGATATGCTACAAAGACAGGCATGGAGATAGAGACCTGGAGGGTAGAATGGAAAGGTCATGTAACACAAAGACCATATTGTATAACTTTTCTAAGACTCAGTTTTTGAGTTGTTTAATAGGAATAATAGAATCCTCCTCATAGAGGAGTTGAGAAAATTGTAAGAAATAATACATACACAATAGTCCCAACAATTCTTGGCACCAGTACACCATAAATGGTAGCTACTCTTTTTATTATTATTGCTATTCTCCTCTACAAACTTGCATCACTTTTCTATATTTTTTATGTCACTTAATGACACTACCATTTATTCACCAAATCTTAATGTTGGGGGTCATTCTTGACTACTTGGTTTGCTCAACTCCCTTTCAAAGAATCATAGCATGGCACATAAGACTTTCAATGCCCTCGCCTTCACCTACCTTTCTAGCCCCAGTTCTTGCCAGTTCCTATCTTAACAGTAATTAATATCAAGCCAGCTTGTATCCACCAACATATCAATTGGATCCTCAGTTCAAGCATGCTGCCTCACTACTTCTCTGGAAGCTGTCCCTTAGGCTGCCATGCCATCAAGGGAAACATCTGGGACTCTGGCAATAGGTCTGGTTGCCTATTCTCATCTCAGAGACCTGAAGAATTAACTCCATCATGCCTCAGTTTCCAGAAGGATGGTCTCTCCAGGAGTTTCCTAGCCTCTTCCCAAACATACTGCTCTGTACACAATGTAAGTCCCCCATCTTCCTTCCTCAAACCCTTCCATGGGACCCTCACTCATGTATCCTCAAGAGGAGGCTGCTTTTTCCTCTCACCTCTCCAAACCCCAGGGCTGAGAACTGGGGTTTGTATCCTTTGATTTTCTTCTTGCCTTCAAAACCCTCTGGCTTTACCCTCCTCCCCTACTGAGCTATTGTCTCCTCATCATCTGCCCCACCACCATTCACTCAGGAATTTATAGCTAATGGATCTTAGTTCACTGGGGTATCACAATGCCTGGTGACTTCAACATTCACATAACTAACCCACTGAATGGACTTCTCATGTCCCTATTGCCAGTGCCACTCTCCTTCCTGCCTCCTTCACTCTCAACTTATGACTCTGCCTCATTCTTCAATGAAAATATAACATTGAACCTAAACTCCCCTATTTCCTACCACCAAACCATAAACAACAGCAGCCTGTTCACATCTCAAAGACATCAAGTCCTTTGGTCATTCTCTCTCTTAGCACCTCTCATGCCACACTGCCCCTTATCATGCTCCAGCCTTGTGCTCTTAGCAATTTTGTGACTAGAATAAGCTCCTTCCTAATGCAGGGTCTCTGGCTTGGACTCACTATCTGCAATGCTCCTCCTACCTGCCTCCCTAGGATCAGCCCTTTCTCACTCTTTAGGCATCAGCTAAGTACCAATCCCTCAGGTAGGTACTTTTTCTAAATAAAATTGGTTCCAAATCTTCCTCCTTTACTCCTACCCTCTCTTTTAACTTCTTGGTGGTTTTCTTATTCTGTTGACAGTAATCTGAAATCCTTGTCTATTTTTCTCCGTTACAATGTAAACTCTGTGAAGCCAGGGATTTTTGTTGACTGCTTTTTTTTCCTCCAGGGCTCAGCACAGTGCTTTGCACAAAACTGGCACCAAAATAGGATTATAGTGATTTAATAATTTTTTGGTCTTTTCCCAGATGATGATATAATCACTTACACTGTTACCAGCAACCTTAATGAACCAGAAATCTCACTTACGTGTCCACATGCTCGACAATGGTGCCTTCTCCTTGTCAGTGCATTGAAAGATTCCTTGCATTTCATACACATTGTCACTTCATTATCTCGGATCCATCTTGGGGCTCTTTTCCCTAGCTCAGCAGTCTAAAAAAACAAAAGGAAAAAGAGAGAGAGATGTAATGTTAATAGAAAAAATTGTAGTTCCCCTTTTATTTTTTTAGAAGTATTTTAACAACCTTGTATAAACCATGTTCTGAAATTGAAGTTTCAAAGACGTTTAAAGAGTATCAAGAAGAACTCACTACTGTATCCATCAAAGAAGGAATGAGATTCTGTCTGAAGAACCAGTTCTGGCATTGTGAAGGGAAAAGGTCAGATCATAAAATGATTAGATAGATCTTCTGCAACCCTAAAGAGATGAAAGAGTTTAAAACTAAGAACTTAATTCAACTTACAGAAACCTCAGAGTGAATGTCATTATCCCTTGCAATTGCATTTCTGAAGGTTTCATGCCTTTGATGAAAGGTATCAATGGTCTCTTGAAGGGCCTAGAATATAAATGAAATTCAAAGCACACATTAAGGTATCACATGAGAACTAATGAATATACTTTATCAAACAAAAAACTATGATAAGAATCATTTTAAAATTAAATAAACTTGTTCTGATGACTATATATTTAAATAACAGAATAACACGTACAAACTTGTGTATGTGTAGGTTACCATAAAATAAAAATGAAAACAGAAATCAGGCTTACCTTGATCCATTCTTCTTTGTCTTGCTCAGAACTAGAACAAAACAAAATCAGAGTGAATGTGGAGAACATTAATGAATTACACCTGGTGAATAAAGCTTTGCTTTAATGTTGTTCCAACTTCCTGGAAAATTCAGGAATGTCCTGAAAGGCATGACAATAAAATTAAACAATCTCTGGCAATTGAACAAATGAATTCTTCTGAGATATAGTATCAGACTACCTACTAATTTTGGGTGCCCATATATTTTGATGGGGTCAGTTAGGTTAAGCTTCCAACCCATACTGCCCTGACATTGAGTGAAACACCCTCAGCTAGGGGTGTACATCAGGTTACCCTGTACATCTAACACACTGGACACAAAACAGCGAATCCTCCAATCCTTAAAATACACTATGAAGGCTACTGGTCACAGCCCCCTCAGAGAAGATTACAATTATCCTTGCATCTAAAATATCTTTGTCAGGCCCTGGTAGCTGCTTAATGTTTCCTTTGAAATAATTTAATTTTCTTATTCCTAGGAGGCTTCAGGCAATACCACACCTAATTCATTACACATAAACCAAAACAGATGAGCATTTTCAATGCCTGCAGGAAGGAGGTTTCACAGGCTAATGGCTCTGATGTTTTATAATTTTCTTTCCTCCGCTGTAGTCAAGTTTGCTTCACCCTGTTAAGTTTTACTTCCTCTCCCCTATAAGTAGCTTATGTAGCTGACTTTTATCAAATTATATTTGAAAAAACACTTTTGTGGATTCTGAATGATCTCTAAATTTTGAAGACTATCAAAGAGTGCCTGCTCATTTACCATGTTTGGAAGGCTAGAGTCAAGTGTGAGTCCCAACCTAATGTCACCTACCGCATTCCACCAGGTATACAATATGATTGAGAGAGCTCGAGATTTGCTCCTGTGACACCATCCATCTATCCATTGTTTATTATCTTTTTTCTGTATGTGTGATACTGGGAATTGAACCCAGGGCCTTGTCCATGCTAGGCAAGCACTTCACCACGGAACTACATCCCCATCCCTTTTGGAGACAGGATCTCACTAATTTGCTGAGGCTGACCTCAAACCTGCGATTCTACTGCCTCAGTCTCCCAAATCACTGAGATTACAGGTGTGCTCCACCATGCCTGGCTCCAGCATTTATTACTGAGAGTACCACGATAGGCCAGGAATGTTGGTGGAATCTGTCAAATGGAAGATTCTGCTTACTGCCCACCTAGGGGCTTAAATCTATTCCTCAAAAGAAAAAATATAAGCAAACTCCCTCCTGCTTCATCATTTCTCCACAGCTCTGTTGCCCTGGAAGCACAGTTATTTGTTAGCTGCTTTAGTCTTTTTTTTTTTTTTCTAAGTTATAGATGGACACAATCCCTTTATTTATTTATTTTTATGTGGTGCTGAGGATCGAACCCAGTGCCTCATGCATGCTAGGCAAGCGCTCTCCAACTGAGCCACAATCCCAGCCCTGCTTTTGTCTTTTAAATGCACAGAAACCTAACAAGAATTTAATGCCTGTCTTCGTTTTTTTACTCTTGGCACAGTTTTCTACTCTTTCATTTAATTTACTTATTACATTATTTTAAATTTCACTTACCAATAAAAAAATATTGCACAAAAATAAAACATAATACTTGAGGTGGGGGTGTGGCTCAGGGGCAGAGTACTTGCCTAGCATGTGTGAAACCTTGGATTTGATCCCCAGCACTGCCCCAAACAAAACAGAATCCTCCCCGGCCCTGCCCCAAAACCCCAGAATACTTTTTATCTTTCTAAATGTGGAAGAGGAAGCATAAATGCAAGGGGTCCATTCTGCAGTTGACTCATATCTTAGCAAGAAAAGAGGAACTCTTTTTTTCCCAGTTGGCTTCAGAAGCAAAGTCTCTTTTAATATTTCCAAATATACACCTAATTTTTAATTTTATTTTTTGTAGTACAGGGGATTGAATCCAGGACCACTCTACCACTGAGCCATATTCCCTGTTCTTTTTACTTTTTATCTTGAGACAAGGTCTTGATAAGTTGCCCAGACCAATCTCAAATTTGCAATCCTCCTGCCTCGGCCTCCCAAAGTTGCTGGGATTACAGGTGTGTGCCATGACCCAGTTATGCCCTTTTTTTGGTGGTGGGTACCTTACTACTGAACTACATCCTCAATCCTTTATTTTATTTGAGACAGGATCTTGCTAAGTTGCTAAGGCTGGCCTTGAATTTGTAATCCTTTTGCCTCAGCTTCCTACATTACTGGGATTAAAGGTGTGTGCCACTGTGCCTGGCTTATACCTAATTTTTTTATTGCATATAAATCCCTCTGATGCTCTTTTTGAACCTTCAGTGTTTGTCTCTATTCTTGAGAGCCATTACAGATCAAATGGAAAGTAACCACTTAATCCAGATTTTTTCATATTACCACATAGTCATAAATATAATGAGGGGAATAAGAAGTCTAATGAAGAATGACCATGTTTCTGATACTAATTGGAAAGTAATGAAGTGATGATTGACTGTGCTTAAGAAAATTTTTCCCACCCTGAAAAGCAAATAGCCCAACCTGCTAATGGAGGGCTAATGTCTTCTTGTAGGCATCTAGAAACCTTAGAAATATCTTAGAATTCTCTCCTCTGATATAACACACACCTCTTGGGTTTGCAGACCTGGAAGTATGCTACAAGTCCACAGCACCTTCATTCTTCTGCAATTAAGAATTCTATGATGATCACAGTATTGACAAGTGCTCCCTATTGCCAGGCCAATAATTTAGACACTGAGTCGGGGCTCACATCAGGAGCCTACCACACAGCATCATACATTTTCCCATGAGTTTGGGTAGCTGGTGTCCAAATCTTACCATGAGGCAGAATAACCATGACCTTCAAAACCAAGCCTTCCACCTTTTAAACTCACTTCAAATGCTATTCGCTAATCGTCACAGTAGTCCCCTAACTGCTCCCCTACTAATGGGGTTTTTGATACAAATTCTTTGTGGGAAACCAAACCACCCTTTCCCAGTCTGCTATACCTTCCATAGCTGGAATCTCACCAGTTCTCAGATCTCCTGGGCACAGATTCTAGATAAAATGATTTATTCTATGTAGAAAGCTTGAATATTAAACTCCTAGGCAGTGACTAAGTATAAACCAGGCTGAATTCACCTGAGCAACCAGAACCACATGCTGAGTGCACAGGACAGAAGAGCTGTCCGACTCTATATGGATTCTAGGACACTGACACTGTTAGACCTGGGACTGATACTTTGCATTCAGATCTGTGACCCTGTGGAGTATCCACATTTTCACCTTGCTAGGCCCTTGCACGCTAAAAGGATAACTGTGATTTATTTCATATCCTGATGGCACCTTGTTTTCCAGAGGTTCATGCATGAGGTAGTCAGCAATGATTGTTTTCAAGTTCCTCCTAGGAAAAGTTAGTCCAGAACTCCAACTCTTTCTCTCCTACTCAATAAGGTGCATAATTAGAGCCATATTCCCAAAGTTATGATTGCCAAAGCCCCCCTACCCTGCCAAAGAACTCCTTCATGTATCCTACAACTGACTGTGGCAGGGGATCGTTACCGTGATCACCCTGTTGAACATTTCTTTCCATCACAGTGCTCATAAGTTCCAAGAATACAGAGCCTCTGAGGGACTCAATAGTTTAGTATGGAATAGTCATCAAACAAATATTGGTGGAGCAAGAGGAGGAATAGAAGGCTGATTAGGGGAGAATGTATCAAGATTCCAAGTATCAAGATTCTGACAATCTGCAGCAAATGCATTTTCCTAGTGCCTTGTTATTCTGAAGAGATAATCAACTGAGTGAATGCTTACTGACCTAGGCACTGTGGGGAAGTCAAAAGAGGAAGTCATGATGGCTGTCCTTCAAGAGCTTCCAGCTCTCCATTTACATCCAGACAGATTCCCAGAGGTCTATAGCATTCAATTGGGGAAAAACCCTCAGCACCACTCTGAGCAACAGTTTACTCTGATGTCTGGGATAAACACTGGGACAACAATAGTTCTCTTACCTGGCCTGAAGTTCCAGTGTTCTCTCTTTCCCAGACACCTGGAAAGTATGTGGATATTCTTCATTGTGAGTCTCTACAATTTTCATTCCATCAATGCCAACCCTGGTCCGAACTGTGAATTTTGAGCCTACCAAGCTGAATTTGGGCACGCAGTATAGTAACATGTTGTTGAACTACAAGAGACAGAAACATATATTAATACACAGGAAATAAAAGCAGGAAAACTGGCCAGTATTAAAAGTTGCACTTGACAGAAATTCCTTGGAATTCCATGGAATATAATACTTCCTACTTGAGCAAAATTTACTTCTACATTAAGAAATTTATGCTTACATAAAATAAAAAAACATAAAATTTTTGAAATACTTCCCTTTCATTATTCAAATATTTTACTACCATATAAGTAAATCAATCACCTTTTTATATTTTATTGAAAATTGTTCAATAAGTTTGATAAAAATTTATTGAGGACCTTTGATATTCTAGGAACTGAAGTTGTTATGTTTTTTTTTCTTTCTAATTTTTTTGGTATGAGGGATTAAACCTATGGTGCTTAACCACTGAAACACATCCCCAACCTTTTATTTATTAATTTTGAGTCAGGGCCTTGAGAAGTTGCTTTCAGCCTCCCTAAGTTGCTAAGGCAGTCTTTGAACTTGCTATCTTCCTGCCTCAGCTTCCCAAGCTGCTGGAATTATAGGTGTGTGCCACCATGCCTGGCTGGTTTTTTTCCTAAAGGGTGTTGGGGATCAAATCCAGGGTCTCATGCCAGACAAGCACTCAACCATTGAGCTATATCCCCAATTTCTAACTGAAATTCTTTTTTTTTAATTTATTTTTTTTTAAGTTCTTAACTTTGAAAGTTAAATTTCTGACCAGGTGCAATAGTGCACACCTATAATCCCAGCTACTCAGGAGGCTGAGACAGGAGGATCACAAGAACAAGGCCAGCTTGGGCAACTTAGTGAGACCCCTAAAATGAAAAATAAAGAGGATCAGGAATGTGGGTCAGTGGTTGAGTGCCTCTGGGTTTAATCCTAGTACTACACACACACACACACACACCCCCAAAAAAAAGAGAAAAAGAAAAAGAAAAAAAAGGAAAGAAAAAAAGAAAGAAAGAAAGAAAGAAAGAAAGAAAGAAAGAAAGAAAGAAAGAAAGAAAGAAAGAGAAAGAAAGAAAGAAAGAAAGAAAAGAGCTGGGTGCAGTGGAACACACCTATAATCCCAGCTACTTAAGAGGCTGAGGCAGGAGGATCATAAGTTTGAGGCCAACCTCAGCAACTTAGTGAGACCCTGTCTCAAAATAAAAACTAAACAAAGGACTGGGGGATATAGTGTAGTGGTAAAATGCCCCTGGGTTCAATCACCCTTAGTATCAGAAAAAAGAAAAGTCCTTATACACCAGAATTTCTAATTATCCTCTAGAGGACAGAATTCTAATCCTGTTAGAAGAAAGGAGTAATATTCAAACAATTTTTTACTAGTGTTTAATGTTTTCTAAAAATTAGCTAATTCATTAACTCAAATTTCATTAATACAAGTGTGGTGAGCACACTAAACCTTATATAAAAAGTAAGTCACAGCCGGGTGCGGTGGTGCACGCCTGTAATCCCAGCACTTGGGAGGCTGAGACAGGAGGATCACGAGTTCAAAGCCGGCCTCAGCAACTTAGCAAGGCCCTAAGCAACTCAGTGAGACCCTGTCTCTAAATAAAATATAAAATAGGGCTGGGAGTGGCTCAGTGGTTGAGTGCCCCTGGGTTCAATCCCCAGTACCAAAAAAAAAAAAAGTTAATCACGAAGCAAATATCTCTATTTTCTGCTGGATCTCAGTATTCTTCAGCAGCACAGTCTTATGAATCCTTGAACCTTAAGAAGTTATCACATGAATGCACAGAAAAGCCATCAGTTTTTATCAAGAGGTCTTTAAAGGTAGGACCTTACTCTTGATAAGATGTACTAAAAAAAATAAAAAATAAAAAAAAATAAAGTCTTTTATTTTGAAATTGAATCAAAAATAATTATGTACATTGCCTCATTTCCAGCCAACAATTAAATTTACAGTCCTTGCTAGGACCATAAACAATATAAGACTGACGTAACAGAAATTGATTTTTAATTACTTTGTGAAAGCATTTATTTCACTTTGGGGGGTGGGTATGGAGGATTGAACCCAGGGGTGCTATATCACTGAGCTAAATCTCAAGCCTTTTTCATTTTTTATTTTGAGACAGTTTCTCACTAAGTCACCCAGGCTGGTCTTGAATTTGTGATCCTGCTGCCTCCACCTCCCCTGTTGCTGGGATTATAGGCAGGTACCACCATGGCCCGCTATTTGACTTTTGGTATATATACACAATGGAATATTACTCAGCCATAAAGAAGAATAAAATTATGGTATTTGTAGGTAAATGGATGATGTTGGAAACTGTTATGCTA
This sequence comes from Glaucomys volans, assembly GCA_020662805.1. Classification (NCBI taxonomy): domain Eukaryota; kingdom Metazoa; phylum Chordata; class Mammalia; order Rodentia; family Sciuridae; genus Glaucomys; species Glaucomys volans. The sequence goes on from JAJEJO010049872.1 coordinate 1,535,978, forward strand.
AGTGAGATCAGCCAATCCCCAAAATCCAAAAGCCGAATGGTCTCTCTGATAAATGAATGATGATGCATAATATGGGGGGGAAAGATGGCAAGAATGGAGGAAAGATAGCTAGCATAGAGGGAAGGGAGGGGTGGGGGCGGGTGGGGGGTAAAATTAATAACAGAGTGTGTGACAGATACCATTGCCCTGTGTACATGCATGAACGCACAGATGGTGTGACTCTACTTTGTGTACAACCAGTGAAACAATAGCTGTACTCCACTTGTGTTCAATGAATCAATAAGTAAATAAAAAAAAATAAAAAGTGAAATATTTAAAAAAAAAACAGAGAAATAAAACTCTAAATATTTGGGTTAATTTGTGGGCAGATTTCTAAGAGCAGGTCCACATTTTTTATTTCACATTTGTTGTTGTTTAAGTTGTTTCTAGGGTTACATATATTTTTCTTAGGCAAGAGTTACTAGGAACTAAAAGTTATCTTTTGCTTTTCTAACAGCATGTGCTCTCAGCTCTAACATTTTTTATTTCATTTGCTTCATCAAGATTCCTCAATTTGTTCTTTTTCAAATTTTCTCTAAATTTTTTTAAATTATTTTATTATTTTTAAAATTCATTTAATTTTGATCCATTGAACACAAATGGAGTACAGCTATTGTTTCTCTGGTTGTACACAAAGTAGAGTCACACCAACTGTGCATTCATACGTTTACACAGGGAAATGATGTCTAAAATTTTACTTTAAGCTCCCACTTTATTGCTTAGGAGGTATGCGAACCCTCATAGTTCAGGGTCATTATCTGCAAGTCACTGGTTGCTAAAAAGATTAAATGAGGAGATCTGTCAGTGTTTAGCACAGTGCTTTGCACTTACAAAGTACTTAAATTCAACAAGTTGTCTTATTTTATGCTCTTCTGGGATTTGATTCTTGAGCTCTCCTGCCAGGCCCTCTGCTTGGCTCCATGCTGTTTTCCAAGAGGAGACACATGGATGGATATTTAAAGCATCCCCACAGGTTTATGTGAGAGTCCACTCTGCTCATTCTGAGAGTGTATTTCTCACCAGTTGCTTCTGGTTCATCATTTTGTAACTTCCTACACCATTGTCATAAATTTCAGTTCCACACGGGAGAACACAGTCTTAAAAGAGCACTAAATGCACTTTAGATATATCCCAGTATCACATATTTACATTTCTAGTAGAGGACCTAAGCCCTTATCATTAACAGCTCACTCTGTTCCGAATGCGGCATCACAGCCTCGTTGTAGTAGCTAGGATTTGGAGATTTGAAAAATCTCCCAATATTCTCATTGTCAATTCCATATTGAACACCTTGCTAATTTTCTGGGGTAGGGGTGGTATTGGGGATTGAACCCAGGGCATTCTACCACTGGGCTACATCCCCAGCCCTTTTTATTTTGAGAGGGGGCCTTGCTAAATTGCTGAGGCTGGCATGGAATTTGTGGTCCTCCTGCCTCAGCCTCCCAAGTTGATGGGATTTCAGGCATGCACAACTATACCTGGCCTGTTTGCTAACTTTTTGAGTTAACCTTCCTTTCCCTCTCTCTTCAAAACCTCTCAGGAGGAGATCTGGTTAGGACTGTATTTTGGAGGGGCTACAGAGCCACCACCACAAGGACAGCTTTCCAGCCATCAACATAACCAAATTGTTTCTGCAAATGGTGTGACAAATGTAGTATTATAGCATAAAAGATCCAAGTTATTTGATACTTGTGTTCAAGTTTGCTTTACAGTCTTGTTATTTTATAGATATGCAAATATGTGAATACAGAGGATCTTAGCATTTGCCTTTTGTAATTACTCTCAAAAGATGACAGATAAAAATATGTTTCTCTTTCCTTTTCATGTTTTCAGGACACCTCCCTGAAACTCTTCTTTGGTGCGACTTCACGTTATAAATTGTCAATAACTGCATATTAATCTTAAAGAACTCTGATCACTATCTAATGCTGGTCAATAAATACCTTCCATCTTCACAAAGATGGAAGAGTGAGCTTTTATAGGATACAAAACATAGCCTTGCAAAGATTAGGTGCCATATCTGTAAAAAACGAGGTAGCTGGTCCTACTCCCTCAGTGAACCCTACTCCTGGGGCAAAAGCCCTGTCACCGCCACTAAGAGAATCGCTTGCCTCTGGGTTTCCCCTCATACTGAAAGAAGAAGTCGCAGCAGCTTCAGCACCGACAATGACTTTTTCTTTCACTGTAGGAGATTCGCTTTCTTCCTGTCATAGCTCAGACGTGGTGAGCAGCAAAGCTCTGAGCGATGAGGCCATCTGCAGAAGTCCTAGGTTTTGACAAAACCTTGAACCAAGTCCCAATCTTATTTTTTTAAAGGGGATGGGGGGAGATCTCCTCATTTGATCTGTAGTGTACAAGTATTTCTAACCTCTCACAATATGTTTCTTTCACTGACATAATTCAATTTCATGTTCTCACCAGTGCTAACTTCACTGAAGTTTATTTTAGAAGGTAATAGAATAATACTGTTGGAGGAAATTTTCAGTGACTGATCTGTGTTTAAAGTTTAAATAAGTTAAGGGAAAAAATTACCCACCAAGCTATGAGAAATAAGGAACGGAACAACTACAAAGGCCAATGAAAACTCTGGGGTCATCTGGGGAATAATTTAGTGATTCTTATTTTAAAACCTTCAGATTCCAGATAAGTTGATTTTATTGTGTATGTTTAACATTTTTTTATTGACTCTTTTTACTTACACATGACAGAATTCATTTTGATGTAATTGTACAAACATGGAATATATCTTTTTTTTTTTTTTTAGTTTTGCAAAGTATTTTTTTTTATTTTTTTTTCCTGCCTGCTTTATTTTTTTATTTTTATTTTTTATTTTTTTAATTTTTTTTATTATTTTTTTTATTTACTTATTGATTCATTGAACACAAATGGAGTACAGCTATTGTTTCACTGGTTGTACACAAAGTAGAGTCACACCATCTGTGCGTTCATGCATGTACACAGGGCAATGGTATCTGTCACACACTCTGTTATTAATTTTACCCCCCACCCGCCCCCCCCCCCCCCTTCCCTCTATGCTAGCTATCTTTCCTCCATTCTTGCCATCTTTCCCCCCCATATTATGCATCATCATTCATTTATCAGAGAGACCATTCGGCTTTTGGATTTTTGGGATTGGCTGATCTCACTTAGCATAACAGTTTCCAACATCATCCATTTACCTACAAATACCATAATTTTATTCTTCTTTATGGCTGAGTAATATTCCATTGTGTATATATACCACAGTTTCTTTATCCATTCATCTACTGAAGGGCATCTAGGTTGATTCCATAATCTAGCTATTGTGAATTGAGCAGCTATGAACATTGATGTGGCTATATCTTATCCTAGTTAGGACCCCATTCTTATGGATATACATGATGGTGGGATTCATTATGGTGTGTTCATGTAAATACACAGGAAAATTATTTCGATTCATTCCACTGTTTTTCCTTTTATTATCCCCCCTCCCTTCCCTTCATTCCCCTTTGTCTAATCTTCTGAATGTCTGTTCTTCCCCAGCTCCCCTTATTGTGGATTAGCTTCCACCTATCCGCAGTGATTTAGTTAAGAGAGCACCCTACATCAACGTAAAGAAGTGAAAACGTAGTGTGGAGGCAAGCAGATGCAGAGACGAGTGGGGAGCATTTGGATATAGAATCAGATTCTAAACATAATCTGACTTTCCAGCCAAATTTAATATCCTGTAGTAGGGAATCAAAAGCTTGCCTTCATTTTCTCACTAGAGAGAAAAGGGAAGGAAAATGTTACTTCTGAAGTTTCTACTTATAGAAGAACAAGATGTTCCCTGGGAATAAACATGACAAGTACAGTTTCAGAGAGTGGATTAAATGAATGAACCTACACTGTACAGAATTCTAGAATGGTCTTCAAAACTCATGGTTTCCTAAAATTCCTGCCATGCCACTTCGCTCCCCTGGGAGGTATGATTGATAGCTGATAGGAACTGGAACAAGATGGGTCTTTTCCTCAGCTGCTAACTGCCATATTCCCCCACAAGGCTCCTGCCATCTCTCTTCCAAATAGCAGCTTAATTTGGCTTTGCATCAAGATTTTCGACCTCAAATTATTTCCAGAATAATTCTGAAATGTGTCTAACCAATTGCTTTGGTTAAAAAGTTTAAATCTAGAGAATATAACACTAATAAGGAAGAAGAGAAAGGACTTACAATGTAAATACAGAGCAGACACTGATTCCTGGGGATTTTTGTCCAGAAAAGTATATAAAGTTGTCTTTTTATTCTATGTTGTCGGTGTCTGGACATCTTTATTTAAGGCCTTGCTGATACTAAAGGGACAGACCCTTCCCAAGTGACCCAGTTCCTAGAGACAGTCCAGGATTCACGTGTGAGTACACCTTTTGTATGGAAGTAAACACTCTCAACCACCCCTTTCATCAAGCCGGACCCTGATTCCCCTGCCCAAATCACCCCAAAGCCAGGTAGACAGTAGCCCCTATGCCCAGGAGCCCACTGGTACTTGTCCATCCCCAGCCTTTTACTGTCTTGCCCATTGTGTCCTGTGGAAGCCACAAAGACTCCTGCCCATCTTTCTGCTTGTGTCCTCTACCTCTTCACTGCTGACCCCTCCCCATGGTAGGAACAGCCCCCTGTTGGGATCTGTCTTTTCAATGATGATCATCTCTTTACTATTCCTAAATAATAATATTTAGGTCCATTTATTTCTCCTTATCGCCTGGGAAAGGTAGTCTACTTCTCTTTAGCTCAAATAAGGATTTTATAGTTAGATAATATTCATTCATTTTAAAAGTTGAGATAAAATCCACATTCCATAAAATTTACCTTTTAAAAAATGATTTTTAATATAGTAGTAAATCAACACTACTAATTCTGGAACTCTGAAATGAAACCTTATGCCCATTTCTCCTTCCCATTAGCTTTGGGCAACCACCAATTATATTTAATAGAATTAATGAATTTGCCTATTCTAGACATTTCACATCAATGGAGTTAAGAGTATGTGGCCTTTTATGATTGATTTCTTTCACTCGACAGTTTTCGAGATTCGTCCATGCAGTATAACAATCCTTTTTATTGAGATAAAATAGAATAGTCCATTGCATACATATACCACACTTCATCCATCAATGATGAACATTTAGGTTGCTTACAGTTTTGGCTAAGATGAATAAAGCCACTATGGACACTGATACACAAGTTTTTGTGTGGACATGTGTTTTCAATTTCCTTAAGTTAAAAAGACTTAGAGTGGAACAGCTGGGTCACATGGTAACCAAATGTTCTTTTTAAAAAATGACTGATACTGAACATTCCTCTTCATGACAGTTAGTTCCTATAGGGTTTCTATTTAAAGAAGGCTGGAAGCAGTGGATAGAAACTTCTTAGGCCTTAAGGACAACTCTGAAATGAATGCCTGGCAGCAGAAAAGTCTGCCTTGGCAGTCTCTTTACCAATGTGTCTTTGTTTGTTGCCTTTAATAACAATCATAATAAAGCTATTTACTAAGCAGCTATTCAATGTTTGCTTGCTCTTTGTCAATGCTAGCCATTGTGATCCTTACCTTATTAAGGAAAAGAGTTAGAATTCATTAAGGTAACAAAGAAAAAAATAATAATAATGGCCTCGATGCCCCAGGAAGACTAGGACATTTGAGATAAGCCCCAAACTAACTATCATTTCCAGGTAGTGAAGGAAGGGACAAGGACTGACTACAGTGAAAAGGAACTTCATAGCAATCGCACACTTTTCCTATAGATACTTCAGTCACAAGCCTCACAATCCTGCCCATACAGTTGTTTTTTTAACCTAGAATGATTAAAAAAGTGATTACAGAGGATTAGGCTAACTATTGTCAGGAAATAGTACAGCAACAAAATAACCAGGAAATGGTGCCCGTTAGCTTGTTGAAAATGAAAGGAAACAAGCAGAGGAGGAGTTCAGAAAGCATACCATAATCCCACATTACACCGTTGGCATAATCACAGAAAGGCTCAATTGTCTTCAGTACACACTACTGAAGTAAATTATACCCATAAAGTACACCAAAAAATAGTTAAATTTCAGTTACTTAAAATGTTCCATCATTCCAACTCCTAACAGTGTTGACTAAACCAGATCAGATGTAATTATTTTGGGGAGCAAGAACATAAGCATCGTAGTTCTCCGAGACATAAATGACAATTTTTGGGGGGGGGGGGTAAATTCTTCTTCTTCTTCTTCTTCTTCTTCTTCTTTTTTTTTTGTACATTATTCTTATGTACCTTGCCAACACTAGAATACTCACTAAGAAAAGGTAGCGTTCTTGTGCTGATGTGTTCCGAGCAGCTAGCTTGAGGATCTGTCCTTCTTTTATTAGCTCATTGGAAGGGTTTACAATGTCTTCTTCTTCTCCCAACATTTCATAAATCTCTAAGAGTTTCTTTAGGTTCTCCTAGGAAATTAAAACAAAATACAGCAAGATCAAACATGGGAGGTGTCAACTAAGTGACTTAAATATACCATGACCTTAATTAAAATCTACATAATTTAGAAGGGATTGGGAGTGAAAGTAATTTTTTGGTATAAAAATGCATCCTTAAATTAAAACCTGAGAGAACAGGGGAGAGGGTTACTCCAGGAAACGTGAGACATTTTGCAAATGCTCTCTTCTGTTTACCTCTCTCTGTTCACTTTGGTCCAAACCTACAGATAGTATCAGATTATGTTACGACAATTATCTAACCGTAAAGTTCCTGTCTCCTCTAAAAACCACTTACCATTTTTCTTATTGCACTATTAGAATGACTTGCTGCTGTAGATATAATTTCAAGTGATTCTAAATGGGAAAAAAAGAAAAGTAAATAAATGTTTTGTCTTTCCTGGGCTACTAGATAATTGAATAATTTACATACTTAAATAAGAAGAAATCTGAGACCAAAGACACAATGAAAGTAGCAGCAATTTCCACTTATAAACTGGATACCTTCGAAACTTCATTTGTAAGCAGATTACTTGAACTCAAAGGGTATTTCCTTTTACAAAGTCATGTACAATGATTAGGCTCACAGGTATATTGAATTCATATAGACCATGAAAGTCAATAAGCACTTACAGTGTACACTAACTAGGTTCAAGGTGCTTTGTCAGGTGCCTTCATACACATAGTAGTCCCTCACTTTTTTTACTAGTCTGAAAATATTACATGGAAAATTCCAGAAATTAAACATTAAGTTTTAAATAAGTTTTATTATATAATATACTACTATAATTGTTATATTTTATAATTTGTTAATCTCTTGCATACCTAATTTATAAGCTAAATTTAAATATAGATATGTAGGGATAAGGGTTTAAACCCAGTGATGAACCCTGCAGAGAAGACTGTATGTGGTTTCAGGCTTCCTTGGAACATGTTGGAAGGTATCCCCCTGCAGGTAAAGGAAGACTAATATAGTCAATTCTTAAACAGCCTTGAACGGTAAATATATTTGCTCCATTTGGCAGATGAAAGAGATGAGGAAGTATTATGTGACTTGGCTAACGTCATACAACTCTGAGTTTGTAGGGCCAGATCTGAAACTGGGTCTTCTGACTCAAAGTTCTACAACATTTCAACAGAAAGTATTTTATTAGTTTCATGATCACTAAGCAAAACCAAACTTTCTTTGGGAAAATGCACTCACAGTTCCAGCCTAGGACAGATGAAAGGGAATCTTCTAGAGTCAGCATGATTTCTGGGGCGGGTGGTAGTGAGAGAGGGGAACGGAATGGGAACTCTCTGATATGGACATTTGGGAGCTCCAGGGCTGCTAATGAAGACCTGTGAATGCTGAGGGCCTGCTGGATCAACCCCAGGGGATACTTTCCAGTCCTAAGTCATGTCCTGTTTTCTTCCCTTCTTTTCTATCTTGGGAATGCTGGCCTGCTCAACTCTGTTGCCGCAGCAACCCCCCCTCCCTCTGGACTACATTTTGTGTCTTCTTTGCTCGGCTAAAAAGAATGCACTTTTGTTACTTCCCTTTCCACTTTTAGGTCTAAAAGTCCTTCTTCTGTGATTTCCTTAGAATTTTATTGTAACTATCAATGCAAAGCCAAAACGAGTAATGAAATGCCCTACTGTGTCCCACAACTTTCTTGGTTTTGACATGTGTATCTTAGGGAAAGGCAGTCTTTGAATATAGAAGACTGCGTTTTTATTTACATGGGTGAGGGCTATCCAGATTTGGGCAATTCTGTGCACTTGAGATAGGATCCAGGATAGAGGGAGCCAAAGAAAGATGGAGTGGGGCCAATGCTCGAGATGAGTTCCAGGAAGAGCAGGCAATTCCACCTCCAATTCACCACTGGCCCTGCCACTAAGACCCAGCACTCAGGCATGGTAGGTGGAAAATGGGGGTGGGACACAGTTCCCAGGGAGTAATGGGTTGGGAGAAGATGGTGAGCCAAAATCCTGCTGAACTACAGAAAGGGCAAAAGGAAAGAGAAGTTTCACAGGTTACTTGGATGGTGGGAGGAACATATCAGAGGCAGTTTGGATTCAAGAAAAGAGTCAGGCTCCAGACTCCAGATGTTTTGTGTTCTCTTCTCTCATACCATGGTCTACTTATAATAGAAGGCAAGAAATAAGAAGGGGAAATAATGGCAGTTAAGACTGTACATGAGTATTACTAGTGCTTGCTGAATATCAAGGCAATTCTATTTCTTAAACTTTCACTCATCTCTTAACAGTTGAATGATTTTTAAACCTGTGCCAGAGGGCTGGGGTGTGGCTCAGTGGTAGAGCATGTGCTCAGCATGTGATTTGTAAGGACCCAAGTTCAATCCCCTGCACTGACATACAAAAACATACATATAGAGAAACTGCACAGGAAACCTGAAGTATTAGTGCAATTTGTGAGTCTTAAAAAAAAAAACAAAAAAAACCCTTTCATTTTAATCTAATGAAAAAAATCAAAAACAACCAAAAGAATTGCAATAAAGTTTTCTTGAAGAAAAAGTTAATAGACAATAAAAATACCATTTCCAGTTATATCTAGGGTAGGTGAGGCCAATATTGCTTAGGTTATTTTTACAGAGTAAATGTCATCTTGGTATTCTTGGTATGCATCAACCTATCTAATTAAACAGCAGCACTTGTAATTTCAAATGGCTGTGTTCTTCCTGTGAGATGGTAATTGTGTATTGCTATTCCGGATGTCTCTAAGACTATAGTTTTATGTTTCACAGTTAGTGATTAAAGTGAATCCACAGTGGTAAATGTGATTTGCATTGCTTTAAACTTGTGATTTAGGCTCAAAAGTAGCTTGCCTAATGGAGGCGTTGATAATTTCCAGCGAGACTGTTTTCTGATAGCAACATTGGACTACAGTAGCTAGCTGTGAGATGCATCTCACTTTGGAACCACAAGGCTGCTTGGTCACTTGATTATCTGATAATGGAGGACAAAAACAAAATTTTAAAAAGCATTTACTTTTTGCATCATTCCAGTCCGGGGAATCAGGGGGCAATTTCCTTAGGTAGTCCTTAAGGAGCATCTCATACCGAGGAATCCGCTGAACAGGTTCCAGCATGTGATGCTGCAAAGTCAAGTTCCCACAGATCTTCTGTTTCTGTTTTTAAAGAAACATTTAAAAATTAGGTTAGGCAGTCTAAAACTCACTATAATAACTTCCATCAACTATATTAGATATATTTAGGTTTTTTTGTTTTGTTTTTTTGTGGTGCTGGGAATCAAACCCAGGGCCTTGTACATGCTGGGCAAGTGCTCTACTACTGAACCTCAGTCCCCTGGGTTGCTTTTAAAAGTGCAGATTTATGAATCCCCATCTATGAAATCACAATTTTAGAGGAAAGAAGCTAGAGAACATGCATTTTAAAACACCCCATATTCTTATAATATTAAAGTCTAATGACCACTAATCTAGTACAATAACAGAAAGGAAAAAAAAAAAAAAAAAAAAAAACGCAAGCAGAATTTTAAACCAGAAAATGCCAGCTAGCTGGCAACCACTTCAATTAGGGTTTGTTAAGTCACATTATTAAGTCATTCTACAGATATTTTCAAAAGATGCACCTATATAATGAGATTCACTAACCACAAGTACATGAAATGTCTTTGGAGTTAGCAGAAACTATTTCATAAATCTCATAATGAAGCTATCATACATGTCATTTCCTTTGAGGAAAAAAAGACTCTAAATAGGAGAATGACAAGATCTGGCATCTTATCTGTTGGAACATTTTAATTTTTCATTAGGTGAAGGCATTCTTCATCATTAGAAACCAAACTCCATTTCTTAGGGCAAACTTAAGTTTGTATCACTTGCCTGCAATAGGTTGTTAACAAGAGAAGAAAAACATTACACAAAGAAGAAACACCCATTAAAAATACTGAACTTCTACATGGTCAAAGCATTGCAGGATAGGAAAGCTGTAGTAGGACGTGGTGTTTGCATTCAAAGCAAACAACTAACTAAAAGCCTCACAGGGAAGGGAGCATTGAGTCCCACCTCTGAGTGCAGGTTTTGGTGGGGAGGAAAGTGAGGAAGACCAGTCCAGGAAGAGAACCTGTGCAAGGCAGTGGTGCATGAAGCATCTTCAGTGAAAGGGAGCAAGTGGGTGCTTTTTGTTTTTGTTTTTTTTTTATAATAAGCATGAGAAAGTAGGGCATGAGGAAGAAAAGGCAATATAAGCTAGTACTGTCAGGACTTTCAGAGTTTAGATGTGCTTGGTCTAATGCAGATTTTTTGCACATGGTAGTGATATCATTAGATCTGACTACCCTACTTCAGTATGACTTCAGAGGGATGTGGGGAAACCAGTTTGGAAGCTGATGTTGTAGACAAGGAAGAAAGTTAATCAGGGCCCGAAACTGGCATGGAACCTGAGGGAGTAATAGCTTCCTTATGAGACCTTAATTTTATAAGTTTAATTATCCCTTTTGATTTCCCCTAACAGATCTATATTTCCACACCTTTATCTCTAGGAAAATATTAATGATGCCAAAATGTACCCAGAGAAATGAGGAGAGTTTTCTAAGGTCAAATGGTTAAAAGTTGCAGACTGAACTATAAACGAGACTTGCTGCCAGTCAATTACTCTTTCCATTGCCATGTCATTTCTTTATATTTGGAGAAGATAGACACTGCAAAGGTAGAATTTAAAGTATGATCAAACAACAATAACTACCATCCTTTAGTAATTACTATGCAACAAGCACTGTGCTAAGCACCTTGAATGCACAATCTCAGAGGCAAATGAACACACACAGAAATGAGGAAAAATGACAGGTCAAAGAGGAGGCCAAGGGGCTGAGGTTGTGACTCAGTGGTAGAGCACTTGTCTTGCATGTTTGAGGCACTGGGTTCAATTCTCAGCACTACATAAATAAATAAAGGCATTGTCTCCATCTATAACTAAAAATAACAACAACAACAAAAAAAAAAAAAAAAAAAAAAAGAGGAGGCCAAACTGTCAAGCCCTGGTGAAAGAGAGAACAGTGGTATTATCAAATCCAATCTCCTGTCAGAATTATTATCTACCCTGTGCAAGGCATAGAAAGTCAGATGGAAAAAAGTGCTTAGGAGCTAACAATAGAATATGTTGACTTGTTTTGACAGGACCTTCACATAGAATTGTACAAGCACACAGCACTTGGCCATTCGTAATAGAGATTGGGATAGAGGACTAGACTAAGGCATGCAGAAGTATGCTGTCACTGAGGGTGTGAAGACCGACTGGAAGGTGAACCTTGGGCTCTGACCACATTTCAGTATTGCAAGGAGGGCTAGTGAGAGATTCAAAGAAGCTAGTGTTCAGAGAGGTCAATGAGCATTTAATCATGAGAAAAGATGCTGATAAAAGGAGCGAATGGGAAGCAGCAGGACTTCAAACTGAGTGAGGAGACTGCCAAATTCTCCCTATTAAAAGCAATTACCATGCTGCAAAAAAATTGACAAACAACCATTTCATCATTTTTCAAAGTTGCTCAAAGGCATACCTCAATCTGGAAAGCATTTATGCCTTAACAACTGTTAAACTTCAAGAATGAACAGTGAGAATCTGTGGCATTTGAGCCTGGGGTTGATCCTGCCCTCCCAACTCCATCCAGGGCAGTACAGGCTGTGAGGACCAGCAGCTTCCCTGCTGAGGTGGGGAAGGTTCAATATGGAGTGGTACACAGAGCATACACACGCCCAGCAGCCTAGTCAGTAGAAGTGAGGATCTCCAGAGGGTGGAATGGAGGGACCAGTGGCTCTACTAGTTAGAAGTCACAGTTTTGGAGAGGCTAATCATATTCAGGCCAAAACTGGAGAGAGCCCAGGCCAGGACACTCACAGAGGCACCCTGAGGCTTTGTACACATGGATACAAAGTTTCAAGGAGCTCAGTGGACTTGAAAATGAGCCATTCATTAAGTAGGTCCTCTTCTTTACAACTGGGCCCCAAAACAGAACAGAACCTTGCCAGTTCCAGGTAATGAAACACCTCTGTCCAAGAGTTGCTTGTACTCTAACCATGACACAAATGGGCAACCCCTAGAAAACCAGGCTCAGAAACACAGACTGCAACAAACAGCTTGAACACAGATATCAGGGACTGCACACAGAGGACAGAGAGGTTTTATAGATTTCGTGTAATTTACAAAACAAAGAAATAAGCAAACAAAAAAAGTGATTACCACTTGCAGTGGAGAATCAAAACCCAGGGTTAGCTGGGATGAGTGGTGCATGCCTATAATCTCAATGGCTTGAGAGGCTAAGGCAGGAGGATCACAAGTTCAAAGCCAGCCTCAGCAAAAGCTAGGTGCTAAGCAACTTGGTGAGACCCCGTCTCTAAATAAAATACAAAATAGGGCTGGGGATGTGGCTCAGTGGACAGGTGCCCCTGAGTTCAATCCTCGGTATTTCCCACCAAAAAAACACCCAGAGTTGATAATGATCATGGGTTGTCTGAAATATCCAATATTCAGGAAAAAAAAAAAAAAAAGACAAAGACATAGGAAAGTGTGACCTATAAAAAGAGAAAAAGGAAACCAACAGAAATTGTCTGAGTACTTTTAGAGGTCAGATGTGGCAGACAGAGTCTTCAATGTATGTTCAAGGAAAAGAAATATGTTTGAAGAATTCAAGGAAAGCATGAAAAAAACAAACGTACAAATAGCAATTTTCAAGGAGGAGTCAGACATAGTTAAAAAGAGAGAAGAACAAAAGGAAATTCTGGAGTTGGAAAGTATAACAACTGAAAAGAGAAATTTACAAGGGTTGAACAGCAGAATCTGAGATGACAGAATGATCAGGGAACATGAAGAAAGACTAATAAATATCATACATCATAAGAACAGAGATGAAAGAGTAAAGCAAAGTAAACGGTTTCATAAACTTGTGGGATAACATCAAGAACACCAGCATTTGTGTAATGGGAATGATAAAAAGAGAGAGAGAGAGAGAGAGAGAGAGAGAGAGAGAGACACAAATGATGGAAAATACTTAAAGAAATAATGACCAAAATCTTCTCAAAATGATTTTAAAAATATTAATCTACAAATGCAAGAAGATCAACTGACTCCAAGTAGGATAAATACAAAAAGATCCACACCCAGACACATCCTATTCCAACTGTTGGAAACCAACAACAAAGAACAAAGCAGGAAGATAAAAATGATTATCACATACAGTGATGGAGGAAAGAAAGCAGTAAGAGTGACATGTTCAAAGTACAGAGGGAAAACCCATCAGCCAAGAATTCTGTCACTCCTTGGCATAAACCCAAAGGACTTAAAATCAGCCTACTACAATGATGTGGTCACATCAATATTTATAGCTAGGAACCAACCTAGGTACCCTTCAACAGATGGATAAGGAAAATGTGGTGTATATACACAATGGAATACTAGCCATTAAGAAGAATGAAATTATGGCATTTGCCAGTAAATGGATGGAACTGGAGACTATCATTCTAAGTGAAATATGCCAAACCCAAAAAAAACAAAGGCTGCTCATCATGTGTAGATGCTAACTCACAATAAGAAGCGCGGGGATAGAATTTCACTGGATTAGACAAAGGGGAATGGAGGAAGAGAGGAGGGATATGAATAGGAAAGACAGTAGAATGAATTGGACATAACTTTCCTATGCTCATACATGAACACATGACCAGTGTAACTCCTTTTGTGTATAACCACAGTGTAACTCCTTTTGTGTATAACCTCCTTTTGTGTATAACAACTTTTGTGTATAACCACAAAAATGAGAAGTTATACTCTATGTATGATATGTCAAAAATACATTCTACTGTTATGTACAACTAAAAAGAACAAATGAAAAATTTTTTTAAATTAAATTTTACAAAAAAAACACAATAAAAAAAAGAATTCTGTGTTCAGCAAAAGTATCATTCAAAAATGAGGTAAAAAAAAGAAAAAAGAATATTCTTGGATAAAAATAATGAGTGACAGATTTCATTGCTAGCTGATCTACCTTAAAGGAAACAACAGACATTCTTATAGTGAAAGAAAATAACTCCAGAAATGGCAAATACATGGTTGAATATAAAATGTATTTATAAATATATTTTCATATCCTCCCTCAACTTTTTAATGCACATAAAATTTTATAAAGCAATTATAAATTACATAAATTGTAAAACAGCACTATATTATCAGATTTAAAACACACAAAAATGTAACATATATGGCACTAATAGTACAGTATTGGAGCAAAGTGTCTATGTTTTACCAGACAGTATGATCTGAAGTGCATTGATAAATTCAATGCATATTACAATCCCAAGAGCAGTCACTGAAAAGTAACTAAAAGTAGTTTAAAAGTAAGAATTATTAAAATGGTGCCATAAAACTATTTATGTAACACAAAAGAAGGCAAAGAGCCGTAAAATCTCAACCCCAAGAATATTATGTGATGGAGAGAATGTCTTTTCAATTTAACAACTCTATCAAAGAATAAGTTATTAACAATCTTGACTAGAATATCAAAAGAAAATCACTATGGCACTATTAGAATGTATTATCCAGATGGAAAAATAAAAGAGAATCAGAATATAAAGTGACCCGATAATATTATTGTTATTCTAAAACCTCAGGGTTCATAGCAATCATTGCTTAAATTTATTTATATTCCATGCAACTTTAAACCTTTGAAACTGACTTACAAAGGGGAAACTCACTTTGTAAATTTATGTGAGTCCTAATGCAGTCAGTCCCTGCTGGTCTCATAAGCAAATGGAGAATTTAGTACTTAGTATGTGGCCTGTGCCCAACAGGTATTTTAACTTTGTAGAGGTATCTTTGCATAATTCAGTAGAATGGGTTTGAGCTCGGTATCTTGGACAAATTTATATCGTAATCTTAGAAGACCATATGACCATTTAGATAGTAAAATTGATTAATAACTTTGAACAAAACTGTCCTGTTACCTGAATTTCTTCAATCACTGATTTGAACTGTGGAATTCGTTCTGTCATGTTTTTGACCAATTCCATTGCGTTATCAAATCCCTTCACGTATTCTCCATACATCTTAAGGAATGGCGCCAATTTTTGAAGGATGTCTCCAATTCTAGGAGTGGTTTCCCTGGATCAAATAAAAAAATAAGTCCTTAAGGTTTTGTGTAGAATAAATAAATGAACAGACTGCAGGTGAAGACTTCACTTTCTACACACACTCTGTGCTTCATCAGATCCCTCTTGCTGTGAGACTGGTAGAGAATAAAGAAGCTCTTTTTCCAAGGCAGCTGAGAAATGGCACAGTAAAGAGAGATGCTATGGAATTCTTGAAGCTTCAGATTACCCCTGAAATCTTGTTTTCACTAGTCAAAAGATAGTTTGGACAGCAGAGATAAAATGCTTTTCAGCTACAGCTTCTTAGTCTTTAATGTAAAAATTTGGCCCAATGTCTAGTTATAGCTGTGTGTGGCATTTCTACTTGAATTTAAAAGCTGAAAAACACAGCATATTGTATGCCTGCCTTAGACATAGCGTTTCTGTCTACTCCTCTTACCATTCTTGCATTCGTTTCTCCAGCTCTGGCAAGAGGAATTTACTATGGAAGGCATTTATTGATGAAATGTTAGAAAAGATTTTATTCACCATCTCTGCTGGAAATGAGCCTCGGTTTGCTTCTTCCAATAGCTTGCAATAAAATACCTGAGTAAAAGAATAAAGCAAATATTACTTTAGCTTGTTGGGTTAACCTGTGCTAGGCCTGTAACAGGGCCTTCATAACATTTTATTGAATAAATGGAGAAGTTCATGATTCAAGAAGTTGATCATTCGAAATGTAGTATGTATGCTTTGATTTGAAAGAACCACAAATAAGAATTAGGAAGCTTGATTTTTGTTATTTTGGGGGGTTGCTGGGGTTCTTGACCGCTGAGTCACATCCCCAGTCCTATTCTGTGTTTTACTTAGAGACAGGGTCTCACTGAGTTGCTTAGTGCCTGGTTTTGCTGAGGCTGGCTTTGAACTTATGATCCTCCTGCCTTAGTCTCCCAAGCCGCTGGGATTACAGGTGTGCACCACTATGCCCAGTAGGAAGCTTGATTTTTAACCTAGGCTATTCCCCGATCTGTGGGATGTTAATATATACTTTTCTACACCAGAGAAAATCCAGTTGAGGTTAACAGATGTATCCTTCCTACTTACAGCCAGAGTTAAGGGATGTGGAAGTACTTCATATGCACACAGTAACTGTGGCTTTTCACTTCTGTTTATGTTTTGAATGACTTCTCCAGCACTTATTACAAATTGCCCTTTATTGTAATTTGTTGACATAAATCTTATTTTTTCTTATTAAAATTTATGTATCTTGGGAAGGGAGGATACATGATTTAGTTCCCACACAATGAATGAACAGAAGTTTATTTCCATTCTCAGATGTTTACTTGCGTTTTGGTAAAAAATAAAGCATGAAAATGTAAAACACTGATAGTGTGTGGAAAGGATCTTCTCTACTAGTAACAGGTCCCTTAAAACAATTAAGAAAAAATAAAGAAAAAAGAACCACCTTGAGCCTTAGCTATTCTCCACTAGGTCTACTATACCTCTTGATTGCCATTCTGTAAAATGTAGGCAGAAGGAGATCTGTTCCTTCATAATGTCCAGATGGTTGTTAATTTTCTAAATTCACCTCCATTGCATTTTCTTGGGAGGCAAAAAGAACACAAAATTATGTCCTTAGAGACACCAATAGATAGAAATACTGAAGTAATTAATACTAAGATTCTAAAAAGTCAACAACTCTATGTAACTAAGTTAATCTGGCTTAAGAGAAAGAAAAGAAAGAAAGAGAATGAAAGGGAGAAAGAGTAAGAAGGAAGGAAAGAGAGAAAGAAAACTTGCTAAGAACAAAAGACATATCTTTACTATGAAAACCTAAAGGTTTCAAGTCTATAATTCCTGCATGGAAAATAAGTTGTTTGAAAGGTCCAACTCCATATAAATTGATTGTTTTATGGTGAAATTGCTTGAAAAGTGAATATTTGAGCTATATACCATTTCAAACAGCAGGGCAGACTAACCTCACTATTTGAGAGAGTGAGGTTCTATTTGAGGTTTTATTTTGTAGTGAGGTAGATAAAGCTGGCACCTCAAGGCTCACCCTACCAGGCACATGGTTCCCTCTAAGTAACAAGGATAAGGTGTGCCAGGACAGTCTGCTTCCATGAAATTCCAGTTTTCCAGTGGCAGAAGTGGGTTAATTCTTACAATGAACCTTCAAACATGGCATTTTTAACAAAAGGAATTTATTTGCAGACAATCTTTCAATGTCATGTCTTTTATAGCTTAAGTAGGATTACAATGCATTTAAAAACTTCTCAAATGTGTATTTGGAATCATATAAGGTTCCACCATGATGAAAGTACAAAATGGGATTGAGTTGATCCACATATTCAGCAAATATCTGCTGGATGACTTTGTACCAGTTACTACTGTAAATACGTTATACAAGGTTGAACAATGAAACTCTCAAAATCTTATGATTGTACCAACTAAGATCACCCACGCAGTGCTAAACAGAAACAAGACAACAGAATCACATATATTTATGTTAGTACTACAATCACCAATATCTTATTTAGATTATAATAGTAACATGGCTCCCCAGTCAGGATCACAGTAAGGGTAAAAATCCAGGCTCATGTTTAACGTTGTGGGATACAGATAAAGTCATTTTGTGATTCACACGGAGAGAAACCTCTACTGCTATGAATTACAAAATATTCATATCCAGTGAATTCACCAATAATGCTGAAAGTGCTAAAGATTTTCTTGAACAAATAGTTTTCACAGGTCCATCTTGCAGTTTCTAAAATACTAATTATTAGGTTAAATGATGTACAATGCTAAAACATGAAATAATTCTGAAAGGGAAAACATTACCTGATCTAAGAGGTCAAGTCGGTTGACGTAGGCTCTCTCTGTAAGCAAAAGTTCATTGGCTATTTTATGAAGTTTTTCTTCATTAGTTTCCTAAAAATAGAGCAGATAATCACAAATTAATTAGAAAAGGAACCCTGGACAATATTTTTCAAGTAATAAACACCTCCTAGAATAGTTCGATCAAAGTCGTTTTCTTAAGTCCTCAATTCCTGTCAGCCATCAAGGAATGCCCAGACAGAAATGAACAAAATTAGAACCAAGTAAGCAATTAGACTGGAACTACAGCTGCTTTAACTTCTGCAGCAGTTAAAACTACCATCTACCTTTTCTTCAAAACATCTTTTCCTTGGGCTGGGGATATAGCGCAGTTGGTAGAGTGCTTGCCTTGTAAACACAAGGCCCTGGGTTCAAGCCTCAGCACCGCATTTAAAAAAAAAAAAAAAACTTTTTCTGTTCTCAGCACTATACTTAACTCATTTTCACCCACCTCTCAGGCTGTTCTTTGGAAATGATTTAATTACTCTCTCTGATGTCTTGTTTAACTATTTGCTCTATGCACAAAACATCTTGCCTTTAAAAAATAGTTTATGAAAAATTTCAATTATCTCCAGTAGTAAACAGTAGATAGACTGTGTCCATTGCTGAGATTGGTAGGTATCAACTCATTAGTAATTTTGTTTCATCCATGTTTCACCTATGTCCCCCGCTACCTCTTTCTCACCCTACTATCATTTCCTTCCTACAATCTTTTTTTTCCCCCTCCCTTTTGTGGTACTGGGATTGAAATCAAGGCCTCAAGCATGCTAGGCTAGTACTCTACCACGGAGCTGCCTACCCAGACTTTATTTTAAGACAGGGTCTCACTAAGTTCCCAAGGCTGGCCTTGAACTTATGCTCCTCCTGTTTCAGCCTCTTGAGTGGCTAAGATTACAGGCATGTGCCACCACATCCAGTTCCACCTATATTGTTTTCAACTAAATTCCACTTTATTATTTCTTCAGTGTATGTACTTAACCCTTAAATATGTTTATATAACCCTGCTTGTTTTGTGATTATAGGGACATTTTTTTCCCAACCAACAATGCTAGTATTTTGCCCTAAATTTATTAAGATAAATCAAACCTTTGACTAATTGAGGAAATGATGACTACATAGTTTTTATTTCAATATTTTGAGACCACAGATTATTTATACATTATAAAGACTTCACATAAAAATATCTTATTCTAATGCTTGCAGACACTACTTTGCATATTGGAATGAATATAACATGGAAAGCATAAGGTACTGGGGACCCTACTCAGGGCCTCACATAGGCTAGGCAAACATTCTACCACTGAGCTACATGCTCAGACCCATGGGAATATTTCTACCTTGTTAGTTGCTCTAGCGCCTCAATGAAAACATTGACATTCAATTAAATATTGCTGAGTGAGTAGCAGCCACTCTGTCCATCTATTAGTACTTTGATGCCATGTCAAACTCATCTTTTCTCGAGAAACTCTCCCCCTCATTACCAAATCCCAAACTTTCCCATCCAGGTAATGGTACTATCCCTTTCCACTTATCGGGCTTTGGAAGCTTGAATTACTTTAATCTTGGATCCCTCCCATGGAACAAGACACCTACCAAGTCCTACTCAGGATATGTCTCCAGCATCCACCCTTTAAGTTTTCATCAACGCCACCCTGTTCTGCACGTATCATGTTAAGCCCCGATCAATTAAGTCTCCAAATGATCCGATTCCAAAATTAGTTTGGTTCCATACCCATCCCCACCCTGTATATGGCTGTAAAAGGAATCTTTCCAAAGCTTTGCTTTGTACACATAATCCTACTTCCCATAGATACAAACGCTTCCTCTGAGAAAGTAGCCTTCCTCTGAGAAAATAAAATCCATACTCTACATACCATTCAGGATAATTCAAACCTCTTCTTTCTTCCTCAAACTCATTTCTCACTCTATCTTTTTTTTTGGAACTGGAGATTGAACTCAGGGACACTCAGCCACTGAGCCACATCTCCAGCCCTATTTTGTATTTTCTTTAGAGACAGGGTCTCACTGAGTTGCTTAGGGCCTTGCTAAGTTGCTGAGGCTGGCTTTGAACTCACACTCCTCCTGCCTCAGCCTCCCGAGTCGTTGGGATTACAGGTGTGCGCCACCGCGCCTTGCTCACTCTATCTTCTCCAAACCTACTAACTGAATACATTCCATCATTATTCAATCAAGTCTCTGGTCGTTTCTACACCCTTCTTCTTTCCATCCTCTCTGCCTGGCACATGCCCCCGCTGTATCTCTCTACATGTCTAGATTGACTATTCCTTAGACAGTCAATTGAATTTCCATTCCTTGTGGATGGAAACTTCTTCAGCTATTCAAAGCCCTCGATCTTGGTCCTATTACAATGCAATGTATATTTTATACTAAGACATTACATTGAGAAATGTCTACCTAAAACTTTACTATATACCATTTTACTTCAGAGGTATAATAAGGGTTTAGGGAAAAAATAGTAGCAAAGTAAACCAAAATATGTGTTAAGCCAGTAGAGTCTGATTTATGTATAGATGCTACACTTCATTTTGTTATTATTTATAATTATTTTTTGAGATGTGTTCTCATCCTGTTGCTCAGACTGGCCTCAAACTCACAATCCTCTTGCCTCACCCTCCTGAGCAGTTGGGACCACAGGCACATGCCACCATGTCTGGCTAGCAGCTGCATTTTAAACAGTGTCTAAAATCTGTTAAGTTCTATGAATGTGTCGCTGCGCAACACCTGAGATCTACTTCATGTTCTATGTGCAAAATTAATTCTAATGTGAAAAGCTGTGTGGCTTATTACAGAAGCAGTGGAATGAGGCACTTGGAATGAGGCATTTTCATGTGAAATCTTTATTGTGTAAATAATCTGTGGTCTCAAAAAATTGAAGAACTATGTAGTCATCATTTCCTAGTTAGTCAAGATTTTAATTTAACTTAATAAATTCCAGGCCAAGTACTAACATTGTTGGTTGACTGCCTGGCATCCCCTCCCACCCCCTGCTCCCCAATTTCTTAAATGGCATCCAGATTTGGTTAGATATACCCTATTGCTGTACTTTCTTTTGAGGACACAGACCTCATTCCCAGATCAAAAGGAAGACCTTGAATGATGAAAAAAAAAAATCAGTACAATGATTGGTTGAGGAAGCAATGAGACAGGATGAATACCTACTGAGGGCTCTGGCAATAGGAGGCTCCCTACTCTCATGGAGGAAAAGAGATCTCTTTGGGATTCTGTGAATAAGTTCAGTCCTATATGCAGCAGTCCTGTAACCAGAGGGGCAAAGCCAAGGAAGTTTGTCATTGTTCTGGCCTGGCTAAGTGTTATATATGACTAGAAGTATCCCAACTTATATGGAAAACTCAAATAATATGATACATAATATATATAAATTTATACACACACACACACACACACACACACACACACACAGAGTATATTCCAGGAAACTGAAAAACTTTTAAGCAACTCCTCTTTCAAGGAGAAAGAGATAAAAGTTAAATACTTAATAAAACTAAGGTGACTTCTGAACCTGTAATAAGTGACACAAATGCATAATACATGAGAAACCTATCAATATTTCAGAGGAAGAAGTAGAAACTACGCTATGCTTCATACAAGAAAACTTGCTTGCATTAACATGACCAACTCTTTGTTTTTTAAAGTCTGATCCACTGGGCCATAATATACAAACAGTAAAATTCATCCTTTGTGGTGTATTGTTCTAGGAGTTTTGAAAAATACATTCAATCATGTAACCACTACTACAATCAAGATACTGAATATTTCCATCATGCCCAAGCTTCTCTCCATTTCCAGGTTCCCCATACCAGCTCCTGGTAACCACTGATCTGTCCTTTCCCCAAGAGTCATGTAAATGGAATCACAAGGAATGAGCTTTTTGCATCCTGTTTCTTATTTAGTGAGATGCATTTGAGGTATGTCCGTGTTGTTTTTTAGTGTCAATAGTTTGATCCCTTCATTTTATTCTAATAGTGGTGATGAATCTTTTTGTCTCACACAGTCTTTTATAGGGTCTACTTCCAGTCTGACTGTACCTTTTTAAAAAGCAATCCAGCAGAATTTGTGCCATCATAAACTTTCATGACACAGAAAATGTGTCATGTGTTACTGCTATACAATGAAGTCACCCCTGAGGTTTTCCAAAGACCTACATGATCTTAAATAGGAAGTTTATAAGAAAAAATCTTCTGCTGGCTACCAGGCATAGGTTAGCTGAACCTGGCAAATTGTGAATGTTCAAATTTTGCAAAATCTAAGGGGATGCCAGAAGTTATTAGCAAAAGCTATTTTTCTTCCATACAGATGGTCTTCTACACATCAGGTCCCTGACCTTGCTAAAGCCAACACAAAGATAAGCAAAAGTAAGCTCGCTGACATGGTTTAATCACTCACTTACGTATAGGTTTGCAGAAAAGTTATCAGGAATTTTGTGGTGAGGAAATCATGGTTCATGGATCTTTGCTCTAAATTAATCAAAACAACAATATCATCACCATAATAACAGTTAACATTCATTTACTGATGGTTTGTTATGTGCCAAACACTGTTGTAAGGACTTCACATCAACTGAATGATCTTCATAAAATAGGTACCCCTTTTCTTAAAGTCCTATTTTTCAGCAACAGACACACAACAAAACAATCCTGAGCTGAAGGAGGCCAGGCCATTCACCCATAGTTGCATAGTTACAAAGTGACTCTATTATATTCCAATCATATGGGAGACACCACAATTTCAAGTAACTATTCAGCACACAGTTTATCTCATCTTTCTTTGCAACAAAAAACAAGACTGTGATGTATGCCTAAGGAGACAGACTGACAAAATACAAACTGCTTACAAAATCCACCTAAAAATGGGATGTAGTACCTAGTATTCATTTTAATTCATATATTATTTTTCCAGCACAAATTCTGTTTAAAGCAAACTTTTCATCATTTTAGTAATAACTATCGGGTGTACAAAATTGAGCCACTTTAATGGAAAAAATAATGACTTCCAACTTTAACAAATTTATTTACTGAAATTCATCTGAATATATTTGTGGATAAACATAATTAGCCATACGTATGGGGCTCTGTGATATTTTGATATACACTTTTGGTTTCCACCATGGTTCCTGGCTCTGAACTCCTTTCCCAAAGCAGACCACAGAAACTAGAATTTTACTTTCCCAATGTGGATCATAGAAAATCTAATCTTTTTCCACCTTTCTGTTCTGGAGCTGGTCATAAAGAAATTCTGATTTATCGTAGCCTTTAAGACCCTCATCCTTCTAGAAGGATCCCATTCCACTCCCTGGAGGAAAGAATGCTGCAGAGAGACCAAGAAGAATCTGAACATAAAGGCCATGGTGTGTTTCCCCAGTCTAGTCTACGAGCAAATCATACCAGTGCAATGACATCTCCATAAAAGACAAAAGGAAAACTCCCAAATCACTAAATGCCCAGAGAAGGCATGCAGCTCCATGCCTCTTCTCCCACACCTTGTCCTATCCATCTCTTCATCTGTATCCTTTGTGATAAACCAGTAATCCAAAGTGTTTCCCTTAGTCCTGTGAGCTGCTCATGCAAATTAATTGAACCCAAGCAGGGGGTTGGGGGAACCAAAATTTATAGCCTGTCAGTCAGAAGCACAGTGAAACAACCTGAGGACTGTCACTGGCATCCAAGGACGAGGTGAGTCTTGCGGACTAAGCCCCACAGAAATGATTTGTGTTGTGGGTATATGTAGGAGAAATTAAGTTCAAGTTGGTTTTTCATTCTGTATCATCAGGCTCTATTAGACTTATGTTTAAATAATAAAATTGTTTAAAAAGTGCTGGTGCATTAGAGCTCTAGTTTGCAATGTTTTTAAAATAGGAAAGTTAAATAAGTAATACCTGCCACTTCAAAATTGTATAACCCCTACTTTGTCCTCAGGCACTTTATTAAGAAGTCATTTATTCTAGTGATCCTTTGGGAAACTAATGTTTATACAATATTGATTTAATAAACAACTCACTTTCTTCTATCAAAATCTAACCAACAGGCTTGATATTTCAAAACAATTTATAATTTTAAATAAATGGCATTAGGGAATATCATACTTTTGATACTCTTTCTTTAAACTAAAGGGATTTTTTTCCCAAATATATATTATATACTGAAAGCCAATTCCCAGGGTACTGCATCAATACAAAAATACATTATATCTAAACTGCCAGACTTGAAAAAGATACACTCCTCTTGCAATAACAGAATACAGTTGCTTTTCTCTTCCTAATTCCCCCCTCCCCTCCCGGGCTGTTTCTGCATGCTGCTGTACCTCTTGACCCTTCAGGACCCTGTTCCTTTCCTGGGCTAGGATCAGCCTGGCTGTTTAGTCACTGTGCTCACTGACTCATGAATGTACTTCAGTCTCAGTTCTGCCTCCTCATTTGCAGATGTCACCAACTCCTGCAGCTCTTTTCAGACCTTCTGGCATGACTCTCCCATATGGCAGGAGGCAGGACAAAGAACCCCTGCTGCAGCTCTCAGAGTTCATTAACCGGGTAGGCAGAAAATGCTCGCGTGGAGCCAGCAATTCATTCCTCAAAATCTTGGTGCATCCACCCTGCCACATGCCTCCAACTACCAAGAGGGGGAGTAGACACAATGCCAATGAGCAATTCGTTTCCCAATGGATGCTTTAAGAGCAAAATCTTTACTTATTCCAAAATGAATCAGGTATGGACATTATGCTTTATAACCTTTAAAACATGCCCTTATATGCAACTTCACTTTAAGCAGGAAGAATATTAGTCTTATAAAAACATTTACTCAAAACTTCTACAAATTCTTGAAGCTTTCCCCGTATACTTAATAATGGTTATATTTAAGACATGTATGTAAATGATCTATGTAAATATTCAGGTTTTTTATATGACCAAATGAAATTTTTCTCCATCCTGCCCAAATCTGCTACCAGTTAATTATGTTCTCACATTTAAGAGGGGACGAGGGGTGTCTTTGTACAGATACATGTACCTCTGTGTTCCCTGAAGCCCATTGTTCTATAAAAATGTGAGATTCTTTAGGGAATAAACATTTGTTTTTGTATTATAATTCACAAGATGCATCAAAATTAGACGTGTCATTTTAAAAATGCCTTGTCAACATCTTCAGAGAAGCTCCGGGTGATAATTTTAAAATGAGATCACAATATTTAATGCCACATAATTGGCCTATCATCTGAAAAAGCACCTTAAAACTTGTGTTGAGTAACTTCATTCTGTAATATTTCAAATTCTACAGATTCTTTCTTACCGAACTGAGGAGCACAGAAATCAAGGGGAGTTATCACAAATGAGATAGTTACAATACCACTATTTATGGAGTATTAATTGTATACATAATTCTATGTGCTTTACATGAATTTTTCCATGCAATCTTCATAATATCTTGATTCACAGTACTTATTCCTCTGCGTCCCGCAGAGGGAGTGCTTCAGTTTTAAAGTTGATAGAGAGATGCTGAGATATTTAGTATGCAGAATATGTTGCATTCTGGATATATTCCATGACATCTCTTGTCTGAGTCTATTCATCTTGTCTTATAAGTAAAGAAACAGGAAATATGTGTATTTATCAAATACATAGCCCTTACATCCAGGCACTGTTCTAAGTTTTTTACTACTCTTACATGTTCTATGCCTCACAGCAGCACTGGAGCAAAGATGTAATAATCTCTACTTCATCTCTACTTCATAATAATCTACTTCATAGATGAGGAAGCTGAGGTTTAGCAAGGTTTAGGTAACCGTTCTCCCATTTGGCAGGAGGCAAGACAAAGGTCCCAGAGCCAGTGTGCAGCTGAGCTGCGATTCAAACCTAGAGGATGCCACTAGTTCATGGTACAGGGTTCCCTTTTCTGTTTGTTCTTCTTGGTTCTTGTTGTTGTTGTTTTTTGCAGGGGGGTACTGGGGATTGAACTCTATCCCCAGTCCTATTTTGTATTTTATTTAGAGACAGGGTCTCACCGAGTTGTTTAGCACCTCACTTTTGCTCAGGCTGGTTTTGAACTTGTGATCTTCCTGCCTCAGCCTCCAGAGCCACTGGGATTACAGGCTGTGACACTGCACCTGGCCCTTTTCTGTTTGTTCTTAAAGCCACAGACAACTGTTCTGTTTGCATGATCTTACTTTTCCATTTCTTGCATACCCACACTAAACGGGATCTTTCTGCACATGTCTTCCAAGCACCAGATCTTTCCACCTCCTGGACCCTGTTATCTCCTCGCACTGCTGACTTGCTGATCCTTGTTAACTCCCACCCACCCCTCCCACCCACCCCACACCACCTCATTTGTTTTTACTTTCTTGAATTTCATGCCACTCAGCAAGGCTGGGGAGACTACCAACTGGCCCCACTATCATTGGCCAAGGCCCTCAGAGTCATGGTCACAAGATACCACAACAGCTAACCACTGTCTCCACTGTGGGCCAGCTCCATGCCCTGCCCTTTCAGATGTCCCTCTGGCCTCTACAGGGCAATTTCAACTGGACACATCAAGTTTCAAGACTAGAGCAACCTCTGTGCTGTGGCCCCTGAGAACCTCCCTCAGTGAATCTCAGACTTTCCATAGGATTTTTCAGCTAAGAAGACTGAATTCACCTTGAGCCATGCTCTAGATCTTGGCTTCATCTTTGAGTTCTCCTTTTTCATGGAACTCATGATATGAGTAATGTTCATCTGTAAATCTTAACCTCCATCAGCTGTAACTTTTCTCTTTGTATTCTCTGCAGTGTCATGCTCATAGTATATATGCAACATTTACTCAGTTTAATTCAATTATCCACATTCACTGAGCTAGCCATAAAGTCCCACTGAAGACCCAGTCTCCAGGTTAACTCCCAATTTCAATTCTAAATGTAGAATAGGCTCTTGCCTTAAAGCTCACCAATACATTTTGTACCCCTGACATCCCCCAAGCTCTGTCAAACACTGCTGCTATCCCTTTCCCTTGTGGATAGTCATTATGTCCCTTTCTCCATTGTGCCTGTGCTCTATGCACATTCCATTCCTGCACATTTCACTTTAGTACTATTAAGTACACCAATAAACACATCCTCGTAATTCTCCTGTTTCTTGGGCTCCATGTGCTAGATTAATATCTCCAAATAAATGTCTGGCAGGTGTCATAAACTCGGTAGTACAAAGCTAACCCAATTCTTCTCCATCCTCTCATCCCCAATGCCATTTAGCTTCCTTCTTGTTGGTCATCTCAATTGTTAGAAAATTGTCAACACGTTAGAAAATCATGACCCAGAGAGTTATGCTAAAATGTCAGGTCTGAGGTCAGCTAGTTGGTTAAGTGATGGAGCAGGGATTTGAACTCAGGTTTTTAAATTCCGAAGTCCACATACTTAACCAATAAACCACATTTCCAGAATATTCCAGCTTTGTAGTAGAATCTTTCACTGGGACTTCCCAGGAGACTCTCAAATTCATGATGTCAAAATCTACACTTTTGCTCCACAAATACATTTATCATTCACCTTCTTGTACTTCAATAAATGGTCTTTGTCTCTAATCCTCTGCTTTGTTATCCCCTTGCACCTGGACTCCTGCAGTTGCTTCCTAAGCATGTACCCGGCTCCATCTGCTTTTCATTTTGTCTGACTCATTTTTCTAAAACCCACAGATGTGTCATCATTGTCACTTCCATGCTTTAATTGTCTTTGCAGCCAAGTAACATTCAGCTTATGGAAAGTTTGAATAAACACGGGAAAATGCCTATGTTTCATCCAACAAAACAGGATGCAGAGTGAACATACATTATGCTATTGAATGTGTTTTCAAATCTTAGCTCATGCAAACAAGCTGGAATGTTAAAAAGATCTAAGCAGTACTCTCTGGGAAGTGGAATCATGGGGTAGTTTTTGTATTAAATGTGCTTTGCTACAATTTCTTGTTTTCCAGTGAGGATTACTAAGTCTTTAATCAAAAAATCTTTTTTAAAAAAGTTTGTTTTCAAGGGAAAACAAAAACAAAAACAAAAAAACCTAAATTACTTATCATGCATATAAGCCCACTGAACTTTGTCCTTAGCTCTTTTTAAGCCTGGCCCTGGTAGGGCATGGGTGCTTACTTATAGTCCCAGGTACTTGGGAGGCTGAGGCAGGAGCAGCATTTGAGCTCAGGGTTTTGAGATCACTTTGGGCAACACAGTGAGACCTCATCTCAAAATAAATGAAAATAAGCCTAGCCCTTTATTCTACCTTTTCCCTAACCCTGTGGCCTCACTATGAGGCCAGAAACTCCCTTCAATATGGCCTCTTGCTTCTCCTCACTGCTCCTATTTCCACTTATCCCAACCCTGTTTGTCCCTGACCACCCCGAAACCTCCCACTCTTTCTTCAAGTCTGCATCAAGTGCTCCTCAATAGCTCCCCCCCCCCAGCTAGAATTCTTTAAACACAACTGTCTCATCTGTGTTTCCAAATCAGCAAGTCATTTGAGGAGTTACAATTAAACTTAGCAGACATGGAAGGAAAAAGAAAAGTAAATTAACTTGGATTAGAGCATTGTTTTTTCTTTCCCCCTTTTCTGATTTTTTTTTGGGGGGGTACCAGGGATTGAACCCAGGGGTGCTGAGCCACTGAGCCACATCCCTAGCTCATTTCATTTTTTATTTTGAGAAAGATCTCACTAAGTTCTCAGGGTCTTACTAAATTACTGAAGCTTGTTTTGAACTTGTCATCCTCCTGCCTATGCCTCCCAAGTACCCGGGATTACAGGTGTGCGGCCTGGCTAACTGCTTTTTCTTTATTCACAATTTACTATGGAATGTGATCTTGCCATTCCTTTCCCTACTAAATGACTATTTTCTCAATTCTTATTTTAGTGTGTTTAATACTTATAACCTTTCCAGGCTTATATAAATATAGTAAGTAAAACTGTAATTAAAAATCAGAAAATATACATTTAAGTTTTTTTCCTAAAACAATGTTTCTATAAATCTCTACTCTGTGGATACTTCCTTCATCCATCAGCTACTTTATTGCATAACTTCTCGTTTTGGTCAAATGAAGGATTTACCATTTTTAATCTGTTAATTTCTTGATAAAATCATTTTTTTATAATTTACTAATTTGAGCTTATGTTGTTAGAGATGTATTATTTATATAAACTTCAATCTTAAAAAGTATGTCTACACATTTATCTGTTTATCCTATAAAGCTAAGTATGAATCTAGAATATAAAAAATTTATATTTATAAATACATGTATTAAATAAAATTCATTTTAACATGTATTGGACAATTAACCTGAATCTCATAACAGTTTACTTAATGTAGTTTGAGCTATTTATGATAACCCAAATTCATCATGCCAGGTGGGACTTATAGTGCTCCTGCCTCTTGGTGTCCTTGAGGGCACATGCCTGCGTGGGCACACAGGTGCAAATTCACAGTACAAAATTCCTTTCCCTTCTCAATTCCTGTAACTAATGGGTTTTAATATGTCCTTTCATAGATTTCCATCTTTCAATCTTCTGTAATACATAATTAAAGACCTGGTGACTGACAGCTGACTAAGTTATCACATATGCTCACTATTTTATTTTAGTTTTAAAAATATACACACACACTTACCTTCAGGTGTCTGGTTATATTCTAGATCACCAGTGCTACAAAAAGTTTAATCATTGAAAAAGTGTAGCTTTGCTACAGTATGGAAGAATCCACAGACTCAATGAGTTAGCTATTCTCTGTCTTTGACATGGTAAAAAAAAAATGAAAATATTCTATACTTACCAATGAAAGTGATTCTTGATCAAAATAAATCAGAAAAATTAATGAAACTGTCCACAAACTGAGAATGTTTTCAAGTCAGTTCAATTATTATTGTTTACAATATACTTAAATATGCATCTATTTTCCTGAGGTACCACTCCTGGTGGGCATTTACAAAATGCCTGGTAATTTAATATTGGTTAAGATGAAATTTACTTGACTATTCTCATGTAGTAGAGCTCTATATCCAGTTATATAAAGATGGAGTAATATTTTTCAGTTGTCTGCATAGTGATACTCAGTATCTCATTATGTCTTAAAAGTTCAGTGTTAGGAAAGAAGCGCTGATACTCTGGAGGATTATGCTAATAAGGGAATAAATCTACACATAACAGCATAAAATTATCACATTATCACTGAAATGGGGCCTTGAGATCATACAATTTACATCCTTTAAGTAAAAATGAAGAATTTTATTGACTTATTCAAGGTCATAATACTAGTTAGCACACAAGCCAGAAGGAGCATCAAGATTTCCTCCTCTCGATTGTTTGGTCCATGATACAACACTAAGCTATTTTTTTTTTAATCTTTTTGTTTAACTGTAGTAAGTATACCTAACACAATGTACCATCTTAACACTATTAACATTTCAATTTGCCTTTTAGAAGAAGGAAAGGCATCGTAGCAAACTGCAGAACAACAAAGAACACAGGGTCCCCATGCAGAGATTAAATCCTGTTTTTAGAAGGGAGAGATGTAGTGTTTGGATCAACAGCTCTGCAGAGAAAATTTCCTTTTTCTTCCCACACGCAGCAGGTGCCATTTACCGATTAAAAGCCCAATTAGGAGAAAGGCCAGCTGGACTACTGTTCCACTCATTTAATAAGAAAATCCTGTTAAATCTCTCTCAAACCAAGTTAAGACTCACCTACAAACATGCAAACATAGCAATATACAAAATGATATAGAAAAAGTGCCACCCAACCACCACAGGCATCACCAATGAAAATACATCCCTTAATAAGAACAGCTCTTACAGTTTTATAAATACTTGCTGGGGGCATCATCCCAACCGTAAATGGTGTTCTTGGTTCTACTCGCCTTCTCCTTTCACCATGGTTCAAGTGCAGAACACTGCAATCTACCACATGCAAGATGCAGAGGATTCGCTTCGCAATCAATGTCCTGTTTCTTTACTGTTTCAGATAATGCTGCCCAGCATGAGTCACTTTCTCCCACTCACTTCCTCATTTAAACTTTCACTGCTTGAGAGTCAGTATTTAAAATTAATTCACTAACTGGAAGAAATAAGCCATTTGCTCTTTGGGTATTGGGTTTGTTTGTTTTTTTTCAGGGTCAGTGAAAAGTTTGATTTCATTTGGGTTAAAGTTCTAAATACAACCAACAATCACTTTTAACTCATATTTTAGAATGAGTCCTTTTGAATTTCTGCCTGTGGTAATGTCAATTAAGGCAGAACACCATAAAAAAATTCTAAACCATGTAAGGTTTATATTCGCTATTTATAAATTTTCTGATAACTGCCAACTTCCCAATTTTCAACCCCCCCTACATAGTTATTTAGCATAATCAGTGAGAGAATAAGCAATGCAAAATTTTTCTTCTCTTCAGAGATGTAAATACCTTTTTTAAAAATAGTTTTCTAATCTAAGGATATTGCACCTGTGATGCAAAAAGTCCCAAGTACTGAATAAAAGCCATTTTTATTAATAATCCCAAAGAACTAAACTGACATGAAGAAAGAACACAATTCAAATGACCTTCTCATTGGAATTATGTAAAAATCTCTACAAGTTAGTGGACATGCCAGAAGAAGCACCAAGATTTCCTGGTTCTAATTGTTTGGTCCATGATATACTAGGAAACGTGGTCCTTTTTAAAGATTTTCTTTTTAATTGTGGTAAAAGAAACAACATTTATTAAGTTAACATTAAGAAAATTGAACACTTTAATTCACCTGAATACAGGTAAATTATGAATGTATTTTACCAGCAAATCAGCTGTTAGATGAGATTTGTTAGAGGAGCAGAAACACCATCCAGGCAGTTCACCTGGGAAGCTACCTCCCTCTTCAGGAAGGATATGAACTTTCAGTTCACCACTCTAGTAAACTACCTGGGGCTGCAGCAGTTATTAACATTTCCTGCATTTTGCCATTTGGATTTGTAACTTGTTGTACCAGGGACACAACACAGCCCTGGGAGTCACAGCACAAAGGGTCTGGGCCATTTATTAATTATGTACACCAGTGGAATTTGGAAAATCACTTAACCCTTCTGGGACTGCTTCTCCTTCTACTAATGAACTGCTTGACTAAGATGATCTTTCAATAGCCTCCTAATTCCAAAATCAAGCCATTTATTATTATATTGGGTATTAATTAGAAAACTTTTAAAAAATGAGAAAAAAAAAAGAAAAAAGTTATAATCTATTGAATGATTTGACAATACTTCTATATAAATGTCCTTCAAAGCATCATTTGCTAATGTTGAGTTCATCTTCCATGTCTGATAATTTCTTTTACCAGATTAGAGACTTGGAAAGAACAGAGGATAAAACTTCTTCTTGCTTAGCCCGTAAGCATTAGGGAGGCAGCACCAATATCTAGAGGAACAAAGAACATTTCCTTCCTACATGAAGACAACATGATTGTGAACTTCCTATAACAAAATTAGCACATCGTTCCAACCCTTGCAATCACAATAGAGAGATCACCAGAAACTACATGAAAAGGTGAAGTGTGCCCTCAGAGATGGCCATTAGTGCCCAGAGCTTGAAACTGCCTTAACTAGGGAGTGGGTGGTCTGACTCACTCATTCCATGGGTGCAGTGAAATAGTTTTAAACAGCTGCACGCTGGGCGGGGTTTCCCCTGCTTATGACTAGCCTCGTGCTCTACCTTTATCTCCTGGTGCTGGTCCAGCTGTTCCGGTTCCACAGGGCTTTCTCCGTTTTCCCTCTCTTCTACCTTGGCTTCGGCTTCCACTCCTTCTTCTTTGAGGGGGAGCACCGCGCCTATACTTGGAGTCCTGCAGCTACTCTCAGAAACATCTCCATCGTGGTCACTCGTTGTGGGTGACGCAGAACCAGCAGCGCTCTCATCTCTGTCTCCGTTCACCAAGTGTGAGTCCAGGAAGGGTTCAGCAGTCTGGACAGGAGTAGCCGGGCGACCAGTGGCCGCCTCAGCCTCGTCACATTCTATCTGGTTTTGTGCTGCCATTATACCGTTGGCCACACAAGTCTGTCCACCCTGAGTCTCATCTGTCCCATTTCCCGGCCTCTGTGGTGGGTGCTCGGAGAGGAGTTTTTGTGGAGATGTGGGTGTTAATCCATGCCGTCCCGGCGTTCGAGGAGCATTTAAGTTCACAGCAGAATCTTTCTTCGAATCACCATAATTTGCTAATGCACTAAAAGATAAAATGCAAAGGAAGAGTGAAAACATTGGCAAGGAAGTCTGAGCACACAGACCAATTTATTGCAGTGGAAAAGGGACTTTCCCCACTATCTCATGGCTTTGGAAATGGTTCTGGGGATGCTATTCACATTTAAACAAATAGCTAAAAAAGATGATAAGACTGTGTTTACCTATGGAGTCTGGAGCATGTCTTTAAGTTGTTTGATGACATGACCCATTAGTAAAGATGTAGTTGCAAGAATTATTTATATTTAAGAAAATCATCTTTTTTCACACTAAACGCCTTGATTTTATTACTATACAATGTATCCATGTATCAAAACAGCACATTGTTCCTCACAAATATGTACAATTATTGTGTCAATTAAAAACAAAATGAATTTTACAAAAATTTTACAAGATTTTTATTTCCCTTAGCATTTTAAAAACAAGAATGGCAGAGCTGGGCATGGTGGTGCACACCTGGAATCCCAGCTGAGGCTGAGGCAGGAGGATAGAGAGTTCAAAGCCAGCCTCAGCAACTTAGCAAGGCGCTAAGCAACTCAGCAAGATCCTGTCTCTAAATAAAATACAAAAAGGGCTGGGGATGTGGTTCTGTGGTTGAGCACCTCTGGGTTCAACCCCTGGTACTGAATAAATAAATGAATAAATACATAAATAAATTAAATAAATAAATTAAAAAATAAAAATATAAGTTTTTGAGCTTATGAACTTGTGGTAAACCAGAAAGTTATTTTTATTTGCACGGCAGAACACATTGTCAAATTCTTAATTTTCCATGCGACCATACCCTCTAACTGATCTCCTTGTTTGTCTGTTTCCATTCTTGATCCTTTCCAATCTAGTCTCTTCAAGTCAAATCAAACTCAGAGGGCTTCCTGCACACTTAAGAGTAAAAGACGTCCTGATGATACCTTCAAGACTCCACAGCCTCCATCCCCTGACAGTGCCCCTGACTCACATGCCCTCCCCTCATGGTCTTGCCTTACTCCTTGCTCTTTCCTGTTCCCAGTAAGCACATGTGTGTATCTTGGGGTCACTGCAACTGCTGTTCTCTGCCTAGGACACAAGTGGCTTCCTCTCCTCCTCATTCAGGTTTCTGCTCAGATTCACTTTTCAAGTGGCTTTTCTCGATGGGTCCATCTAAAACAGCACCCCCATCACTAGCTCCATATTTTATTCTTCTTTGAAGTCCTTATCACTTGACATTATATAGAGTCCTAGTAGTTCTAATAAGACAATGGAATCTCACTTCCAGTACAAAACAATGTTTCTATGGAAATACTTGCATGGCATTTTAACTTAGGATCCCAGGGTGGGAGAGGGGAGCACAACACACTGGGCTAACATCTGACAGATCCCTGTGACCTAAATGAGAAAAAATAAAAACAGACTAAAACTCTGCAAGGAGGCACATTGTGCTGCTTCTTCTCTGCTTTATTCCTACCTCTCAGCCTAGTGCTTAATGCATATGAAGTACTCAATGAATATTTAATGGACTATGAATAATAATGATGATGACTGTGACAATCATACAATACAGACATCACGTGTTTACTAAGTCCCACAAACTATGTGAAGTCCTTTACCGTGGACATCATGTTTCCTCCTCAGAAAAACTCCAAAAGCAGAGATCCATAAAGAAATCTAGGTTTCGAAAATTGCATCCGGTTCAACACAGTGGTGCATGCCTGTAACGTTAGCTACTTGGAGGCCAAGGTAGGAGGATTCCAAGTTCAAGGTCAGCCTTGAGGCCAGAAGCTTAGTGAGACTTTGTCTCAAAATTAAAAGGACTGGGGATGAGGCTCTGTGGTAGAGCACCTCTGATTCAATCCCCAGTACCACACACACAAAAAGGCATGTTGTGGCCAATGTCAGGTCTGACAAGTGGCAAAGCCAGAATTCAAACCAGGAAGTCCAATTCTAAATCTCATGTCATGGGGATGAATGAATGTTTAGGATGAAATGAAGAGCAGGTGAATAAGCTGTAGACAAAAAGTGGGAACACTTTTGCCTTGCTGCACCCTTGAAAGCAAGATGGGTCACCAACAGCTCTATGGAGCCACCGGCGAAAATTTGGCCAGGGTTCTTGCTCTTGTCAGGTCTGCTCAGACTGGCATAATCTGATACAAAAATACAGCCTCAGCATATGCCAGCAGTTGTTTCCATTAGTATGTGAAGAATATAGGCTTCATTAAGTTGGACTAAGTGATCTTCTTTGAATGGACTGTCCAAGACAGCCACTTGATGAAAGAGAACATGCTAGCTCTTTGTACCTAAAGTAAAATTCTAACCACCCCCCAAAATAAAAGTGGGAACAAAGTCCAGTGCTGGTTATCGTCTCCAGTGCAGGTAGTGGGGGTGGGGAGCAATTCCAGGGGTGGGGAAAAATTCTCATGTATAATGCTAAAATGTGAGTTGCCTTCTCTCTTTGCTCCACCACCTCCAGTCACAGCTTCTCTGGACAGGAGAATGCAAACAGAAAGAGACAGCAAGAAAGTAAGAAGGGAGGGAAAAGGCATGGGTCAAGAGTAGCTCAACAGGAAGGGAAGGAAAATTCAGTAGTGGAAATGTTATACATACAAAAGTTGCAGGTGGCCAACATAAATACAAGTGGCAAACACCAGCACTGATAATTGCCTTCTAGAAAAGTATATCCTGGGCCTAGATAATTTTTCCTTGGAGATTCGAATCAAACTGTCTTCCTTTTCATACCCACTTGGGTGCTTGATAGCCTGGTAGAAAGATCAACAGATCCTCTGAACCAAACTGAGGCAAGTTCAGGACTTTTTAAAGGAGTGCTTTGGATGATAGCTGGAAATTTCCCCTAAGTGGCATTAAGAGTATATCTAGGGTGTGGGGGTAGGTGGGAGGAGTTAGTAAAAACAGTAGTTGAACCAGTACTTAGAAGTTTCCTGCAACTTTGGGGATGCCAAGCCACGAGGTAAAACAGCTGGCCTTGCAGGATCCTTGGAAAAAACAAGGATCGCTCCTGCAGAAAATGTTATTTGTTTCTAAAACCCAGAAGTCTTCGTAAGTTAAAAAGAATACTCCTTCTCACCCTGATAGAGGAAGAGATGGAGGAAAGGAGACCACAATAAAAAAATAAAATCTACTTGTTCCAAATCACTCTTCCAATAAAACTATGACAGGTGAGGTCTTAGCAGTCATATGATAAGGTGCTCTAGACCATCCTGACCAGACTCCACCCTAGCACACACTGGTTCTTACTGTCCATTGATTTCCTGCAGTAACGCAATTGAGTGATCTTCATTTATCCCACAAAGTGCTAGTTTGGGCTGTGATAACTGAAATTAAAATTAAAAGGGGAAACCACCCTGTAGGTATATGGACATCACTTAACAAAATACAAACACAAATTTCTCACTGAAGTGCTGTGGACTCAGGGCAGTGTTAACCCACTCACTTTTAGGGCCACTGTTATGGTTTAGATATTAGATGTTCCCAAAAAGCTCATGCATGAGAGGTAAAATGACTGGGTTATGAACAATTTAACCTAATCAGTGCATTAATCCACTGATAGGGATTAACTGGAAGGTAACTGAAGGCAGGTAGGGTGTGGCTAGGGGAAGTGGATCATTTGGGATACATATTTGTCCCTGGTGAGAGGAGAACTCACTCTCTCTCTCTCTCTCTCTCTCTCTCTCTCTCTCTCTCTCTCTGCTTTCTGGTGGCCGTGCCCTGAGCTGCTTGCCTCTGCTATACTCTTCTGCTATGATGTTCTGCCTCACCTCAGGCCCAGAGCAACAGAGTCAGTCATCTATGGACTGACACCTCTGAAACCATGAGCCCCAAATAAACTCCTCCTCCTCTCTGTTGTTCTTGTCAGGGCTTTTGGTCACAGCATGGGGGAGGGCCCTGACTAAAACAGCCAGTTTGTACTAGTAATGCCTCATTGCAAACATATCATTATCTGTTTGCATTGGCCTAACTCTGCCACAAATATTATTCCTTCACCAGACTTGCCCAAACATGTTGCCCATCTACACTCAAAACACACTTGCTTAAAATGTCATAAAATTACAGCACTTCTTTACTGAGATCAAACCTTCAAATTTTTCATCAAGAATTGACTTCGAAGTTGTGCAGCTTGAAAGAATAAAAGAAAACTGATATTAAGCTGAAAAAATTTCATGTGTAAAGAAGAATCCAAAAAGAGTTACCAAAGGAGACTCTTTGGGATTCTCCTGCAAGGAGAATGCAAGGAGTGGGTTACCAAAATGGTGAGGATGAGAGGCCTGTCTTTGGAATACTGACCCTTTCAGGGCTTCACAAAGTCACCCCTGAAAACCAGGGATGTAGGCTCTGGCAGCTATAATGACAGGGACAGGGCTCCAGCCCTCCCTCCTTCCATTAGGAATTATCTGGGCATAGCTGCTAAACCCTGTAAACAGGAGGGATCACTTTTCTATTATTATTGAAGCAATTTACCCTGAGATGCAGAAACAATTTTTTTTTTTTTTTTTTTTTTTTTTTTTTTTTGCGGTGCTGGGGATTGAATCCAGGGCCTTGTGCATGCAAGGCAAGCACTCTACCAACCGAGCTATATCCCCAGCCCACAAATTTTTTTTAATGGAATTAAACCATTCTTATAAAGATTGCTATAATTTAAGATAGCAAAGGTATTATAAATCCTACTTTAGAGGGGGAGATGTTGAAGTTTAAAGATTTATAACCAAAGTCCCCACAATCGATCAGGAATGAAAATGGGATTCTAAATTACTCTTTTCCAGAATGTTTAGCTAAACCTAGTCACATTTTAAATGAGGGATATTGCAGTTTTGGGCTTGGCCACAACTTCCAGGATATTCTGCAAGTATTTCCAACCTCTAATTTCACTACTTAAATAACAAGGAATCCTGTAAATAAAGTGATCACGTAATAGGAAATCATTCCCAAATATTACACAGGAAGGAATGACAATATTCACCCTCTAGGATGAAAGCAAAGATATGTTTATAAGTGTGTAAACATACACATACACACACATTCTCCTACCCTTCTGATAAACATTTTAAATAAAATTCTATTTAAGTCAGTGATGGGAATTCTAGCAAAAGATTCCTTTAAAAAAGGTGAGGGTCTTATAAATAGAAAAGCAACTTGTATGGGTTTGTTTTGTCCTTTAAGTGAGAAATAAACAGTATTTCACCTGCCTCCCCCACAACACACACATTTGAAAGAATATAAATTCTATCTTTAAGTACCAAACTAAAATTTAGCATGAATTCTGCTGTAAGTAATAATAATATCTCTTTGGAAAACTCACCACAAGATGGCTATGGGGTGCAGGGAAACAGGGACTGAATGAGAATGGAAGACTCACATTAAATTAAATGGGTCAGAAAGAAGAGAAGGTCATGGATGAGAGAAGCCCACAGGAGTCACTTCCCAAACACACAAAGTGAGAAGCAGAGGCAACTTTTTAGCCCTTCTAAACCAGATGGCTGATAATCAACAAAAGAGTCAACAACGGGTGACAGAGAGGGACATGCACAGACACAGAGGAAATGAGAGAGAGAAAGCACATCTACACAAAGCAAATGACTATGAAATCGCTGGTGGCCTAGGGTGCTGCATGTAGGGAAGGCATAGAAATGACAATTCACTCAAGGGCAAGACTAAGTTATTTTAAAAATGCACGTGCTAAAGGCCTACCAAAGCTAAAGGAATTAGATCCTACTTTTTTAAAATCAGAAAATCTATGGTTTTATTCTGTCTTTTCCCATTGTTAACTCTTACCTGCCTCCTTCAAAGCGACTGATGAGATCTGAAACCTTACTGGGTTTTTCTTTTGAGACACAAGAAGCAGAGGCAGGTTTAACTTCCTCCATCCTTGGTTTTGCACTAGGTAAAGCTTTATGCCTGGGGCTGTGGTGTATATTGGACGAAGGTGAATTCTGCAGATGTAATGGCTTTGGAGGCACTGTAGAAAAAGAACAGAATTCAATATTTCACTGACACATTGTTCTTCAACAATAAAGAGTCTGGTACCCTGGGAACAAAAATCTTTAGCATTATAACACTGTTGTAAGGGGTCTGTCCAATTTGAACTGAACTTTAACCAAGGTACTTTTATTTATCTTAGACATCTGCCCTATGTCCCATGGAAATCCTATTTCCAAGTTTAAATAGTTCATTTAGTATTAATCACCTTAAATAAGGCATTGATAGACAATCTAGAAATATAGGTAGGACTACAGCATTCCAAACTCTATCAGAGACAACACAGCAGTTATTCATTTAAACAGAGAAAAGAAGGTGCTAAATTTTAAACTAAATCCTAGAGATCGACTCTTTGCTACAATACAAATTTTCTAATTGAGTGATAACAGATATACCAGAATCCAGAGCTACTAAGTTAAACAACACAAAGCCAACAGAACAACATCAAACAACAGTAATACAAGGTTGCATTCATACAGCTTTTCCCATTTGATGAAAGCACTTTCCCTCATTTGATCTTATAGACCAGAGCCAGAGGTAGGTACTATTATTCACCTGTCGTGTTTATGAACTCTTAAAGAAGTTAGGTGATTGCCCTGGGGTAACAAGGCTAATCTGATTTGATGACTGGTACGTAGACTCCAGGATCCCCATTATCAGTCCTGCTCTTCCTTGTAAATCCAGCAAAAGGGATGCAGGGACATAGAAGTTCTTTTACTACTGTTTGCCACATTATATAGTTGGCTTGCATCAATAGACCATAAATCATGTTTACTAATAAGTCCTTCACTCAATTCACAGAAAAGGAAAAGATTGGTTCCTGAAATACTAAAATCTACAGACATTCCCTAGCAGACTGTGGATGAGGAGATCTAAAATTCCATGAGTATATAATCAGTACAGGAATTTCTTCACTCACGGAAAACCAGTATCGCTTTTCTCTAAGAATAACACTGAGGGTAAAAGTCTCTCTAGGATTAACACTGAGGTATAGCGTATTTTTCTAGGACTGATTTTAATAGATCAAATAGAATCATCTCCTATTTTCTCTCTTAAACCATTCCACCTTCTGGAACAAGGGTAAAGAATCATGTCTCCTTCTAATTACATGCCCCACTTTCTCCAGCTGGCTGTCCTGGCTTTCAGTTATCTCATCTCTTATGAACTCAGCTAGCTGACAGTTGCTGGATGCCCACTGGCCTAGATTTCATCACTTTGGTGCCAGTTATCAATTTATTACACAGAAGGAAAAAATACATCACAATGAGCTACAAGTGGAGCAGTTAATTCATTTTATTGCCTTTCAACATAAGAAGAAAATCCCTGAATAAAAGAGCATGCTTCTTCCTTTGTTTTTATGAAAATGATAGTGTCTAAGATACACGCAGGGGAAATGGTTAGTGTAATATCCACTGGGAAGGAAGGGGTTTACTTAATAAGTGTGGTGACATGTTAATTTTAAGGAAAAAATTCCCACACAGAAAAAATATAAAGTAGTAAAGCAGGACACCATCCCCTCAGATACACACACCAAAAACAACACCTTTTAACTTTAGGAATAATTTTAACATTTCTAACTAGAATATTTAAAGGAAGAGAATGTTCTTTATAATTCTTTGCGCTAACATGGTTATAAAATAAATCATCCATTTACAGTTGATTCATTGAACATTGCTTATTACATGTAAGACACTGTTAGATACTTGAAAAACTGAAATATAAAGGCTTAGCTAGCTTCCCAGAGATGACTCCACTGACATTAGCAAACTAATTATGTACCCCACCCACCTGTTCGGGGTTGAAACCCAGGGCCTCATGCACACAAAGCACAAGCTCCACCAGTGAGATACACCCCCTGCCCTACACCCATCTCTTAAACTGTTTCATAGCACTGTGTAGCTTTTCTTCAAAGTGCTTGTAAGTTTTATGTGATTATTAGATAACTAGTGATACACTAGTGATATATACAAACAGTGATAAAGTCACCAAAAAATTTAGTATGTGCTGAATTATCTATGCAAGCCAACTATATAAAAAATAATAGTATGTGCTGCTGAAGCAAACACATGATCACAATTATATTTACTGGAACTACTTGCACTGTTTGGTAAATCTGAAACACACATAGTCACTAATGTGTCATCCAGGAGCTCATACACTAGTGGGGGAAACAGTTAAACTATGTTGATAATGGTGGGGGCTGGACACTGCATTTTATAAGCATAAAGGAGGCATCTAATTCTGTAAGAACGATAACCCAAAGGCACAGTAAAATCAGTAATATACACATTTTAAATAAAGGAACACATATAGTGTATGGATAAGAACAAATATCTCAAAATGGTTCACGAATGGCTAAAGTGTCAGAAACATTATCTTAGAGGGAAATTGAAATTGTCCTTTTGTTTGTCATTATTGGTCTATAATAAAATATAATGCATACTTTGCTCAAAAGACCTAACCCATGAGTGAAAATAATTCTTTCACTCTCCAAGTTATAACCTAGGAACATCTACTGCAGATTTCAAAAGGAAATGTATCTTGTATACTACATATTTCCAATACTAAACATTTGATTCTAAATTAAAAACCGAGAACTCATTTCAATTTAATACTTTGTATCAAAAGAAAGTAACAATAGCAGGAACAAGAAAGGAATTGATGCCTCAAATTACTGAAACTAAGTTTCTCTTGGTGTTTCTCAGCTTCTGGGAAACCAAAGGAGTTACAGTCATCTTCTTTATCTCCAAGGATTCATCTTCTTTCTTTTCTGTTGCCTAGCTGTTCTCCAGAGATTTAAAAATATCCTCCCCTGTAAACTTTAGACTGTTATCAATGCTTTCAGCTACTGCCTCTAAGATACACTCCCATTTCTCAATTAATCTCCATCTCCCTCACTCCTCCCTATTTCTGATCTTTTACATGGTGGGATGAGCATTTCTAAGTGCTCTCTGGGCATCTCCTAGGTGCTCTATCAGCAAATCCAGTTCATTGTATCTAAAACTCAATTTATTACTTCTTATAAACCAACTTCTCCTCCACCTACATTCTATTCTTCATTTTTATAAATGTTTAACATGATTTATCATTTATCTCAGAATCATTCATCAAATGCATATTGAACATTGTAGCCACTAAACAGTGTTCTGGGCACTGTGCACATGTTCCTTGCTCGCATAGATATACAATCCATTGGGGAAATTCCACCTTCCCTCTAACATTACTTCCCTTTATAAAATCATTTACAAAGTCCAGCTAATTGTATCTCTATACTAGCTGACCAAGGCTCCCTCCTCTTCTTTTCCAGTTACTGGTCTAAGGCTCTCTTATCTCTCAATATCCCGAACACCTACATTTAATTCAAAATAAACAATAAAAATGAGAGGGTCAAGACTCATTGTCAGGTGTAATC
Organism: Glaucomys volans; assembly: GCA_020662805.1. Taxonomy (NCBI): domain Eukaryota; kingdom Metazoa; phylum Chordata; class Mammalia; order Rodentia; family Sciuridae; genus Glaucomys; species Glaucomys volans. The sequence goes on from JAJEJO010049872.1 coordinate 1,579,034, forward strand.
CCAGCTATTCAGGAGGCTACACAAGAGAACTACAAGATCAAGGCCAGCCTGGGCAACTTAGCAAGACCCTGATTCAAATGAAAAGGACTGGGAATGCAGCTCAATGTAGAGTTCCCCTGGGTTCAATTCCCATGAATCCATGTTAACACACACACACACACACACACACAGACTCATAGTATATGCCTATAGGGTGAATTTTTCATGAGCAACTTGTGTTATCAGTCTCATTAACTTTTACAAAGAGATGGCAACTCTAATCAATTGCTAGTGATTTGAGAATTTGAGAGTGTCCAGGCTTAGAGAGGAAGATGATGACAATGATGATGATGATGATGGTGATGATGATTAGCAATGTCTTTCCTGAGTGCAAAATAGAATATTTGCTATTGTTTTAAAATTAATACATTAGCAAATATCCCATATTGTGAGTACCTGATAGCATATTAAGTGTGACAGAATGTGCCCCCAAATACACTACTTTGGCATCAGGATTATTTTGAGCAAAAGATTTTGGAAAAACAGCAGGTGCAAGAAGGACACTTTGCCCCCTTTTCTTCCTTAAACCAGAAGGGCGGGGGAAGCCCTCTAGAAGCTGTCTTCCCTATGCCAGAAGGAAAGTAACATTTGCATCACCACTGATGCAGAGTTAAGGCCAAGAAAACCTGTACAAACATACCCTGTAAAAGTAACCCCTACTTTCTAGTTTTCCCTCCATACCTAAGGACAAATTCCTTTGTCTTGTCTTATTTTCATAATTTATTATTCTTTTTTTTTTTTGGAACCGGGGATTGAACTCAGGGGCACTCGGCCACTGAGCCACATCCCCAGCCCTATTTTGTATTTTATTTAGAGACAGGGTCTCACTGAGGTGCTTAGGGTCTCGCTAAGTTGCTGAGGCTGGCTTTGAACTTGTGATCCTCCTGCCTCAGCCTCCCGAGTCACTGGGATTATAGGCATGCGCCACCATGCCCCGCTAATTCATTATTCTCTATTCAATTCAATATATAAGAATTCAGCTTCTTGAGGTCTCCATTTGTCTTGTGGAAACTTCATGTGCATATAAAAACAATATATGTATGCACACACACACACACACATATATATATACACATTGTGTGTATATGTTTATATATATTACATATTATACAATCTAAGCACATATATAAATATACACAAAGTCATAAAGCTTTTTCTCTTGTTAATCTGTCTTGTTTCAGTTTAATTCTAAGTTTTAATCATAGATTCTAAAAGCAAAGAGGAGAAAATTTTCTTCCCCTGCACTTAGTGGGTCATAAACTAGAATCAATCTTCCTTTCTTACATATCAATAAAATCCATATTGTTAGTGATCAATTATAAAACTAAAAAGAAACCTAAAATCTGGAGCTAAAGAAATAATGATTTTCTAAAACAGGCAAAGAATATTTAAAAAGATTCCCACCTTTCTAAATTCTAAAGTAGGAAAAAACGATCATAAATTATAGGCAAGATTTAAGGCCACAGTTTAATATTGATTCCTATTGTTATTAGAGACTATGGGAATAAAAACGCTTAATGTTCCAATTCCTCCTCTTCTTACTATTTCATTTACTCATTCATTCATTCATTTCAGATGTTATATTAGTTCTAGAGATAATGGGACAATAATGTAACATCTAAAACAGGCAAAATGATTTCTACTGACAGAGGTTTAGCATGTAACTACAATCATTTCCTACTTCAATGTTAAACTTTGTACAGAAAATAAGATTCTCAGGTCAAGGATGCTCTGAATCCAGAATGCCTATACTACAACACTCCTCACTGCATAACAACCATGAGTACATCCTGGTAAGGATATGAACAGTGTTAGAGCTATGTTAGCAAACATTTTTGTTATGTCTACACATAAATCAAGACATCACAGCAAGTTGTTTCCTTTTGAAGATTTCCTGTATTTTTTTCTTACTACCTACCTGATCTCTCCCAATCTACTCCCATGCAGCCTTGGTTGTAGCCACACTGAGTTTTATACTGAATTGTAAGCCTGCAGTGTTTTTCTCAGGCCTTCAGGTTGTCCCAACACCTGGAATGTCTCTTGCAATCTTCCCGGTCCAGTTGGCAAACTCCCATACTTTCCACAAAGCTCACCTCAGGCATCAACTCTTGTGAGAAGCCTACCCTGAGTACTCCACTCCTACTTGCCCTTGTCCTCCCACCCTGCCTCAAAAATCTTCACTCATCTTTCTCAATTAACATTTATCATAATGTTTTATAATATTTTTGAATCATCATTGTCTTCTTGGACTGTGTTTCTTGATGATGTCACAATGAGATCAGCATAGGTCTTCTGACCCATCTGATTCTATGTTACTATTCAACTCCTAAAGAAAAATCAATGTATCACAAAACCAGTTCATCTTATTGCTCTTACCAAAGATTCAAAAAGTAACAACTGTTACTTTGAGAAATAAACCACTTGGAGAAGGATTTTTTAGACATTACATAGAACCACCCCACTTATGAAAGCATTTTGTAACTGCGCAAGATTAATAGATATGAGATCTACAGTCTACATGGAATTTTGTGGTAGGATACAAAGCTTCAAAACTCAGTAATGCCCTTTGTCTGCCCCTGCCCCCATAAGTGTCCCACCCCCTTGTTGCTTCTGAGATGCCCTGTGAGAACCTGGCTTATCAACCCTGAAGACTTTTGTATCAAGTATGACTGAGAAAGGAATAACAACCAGAATAAAGGACTCCAATAGACTATTAACTAAAAGAACCTGTAACCCAAAGGATATAAAGAGGAAAAATAGTGTTTGCCTGCACTAATAATCAAGGAAATGCAAATTAAACCCACGATAAGATAATTCGCTATCATCAGATTGACCCAAAATTTTAAATCTCACAATATCAAGGGTCATTGAGGGTATGAAGCAATGTAAATTCTGTTTTGGGTGAGAGTAGAAATTGATAAAACCACCAACAATTCAGCCTATTCAAAACATCTGTCTTATAGGAATTCTTATAAACATAAACAGGGTTTAAAAAATTTTACTTTTTCATTGATTCAACTTATGCTTATTGAATGATTATTAAGTTCCAGGCACTTCAGCCAGTCAGTGAGCCAAATGAAAAACAATAATAACAAAATAGAAAATCATGTATCACTAGGTGGAAATACTAGGAAAGAACAGGGGAGGAGCTAAAAAAGCAAGATCACTTGCAGCGCAGGGAGGGCAGATTTCAGCACTAAACAGGATGTCCAAAGTAGGCTTCTGTGGGAAGTGGGGATTTGAAAGGCATGAAGAAGTCAAGCCAATTTCTCAGGGAAGAACATCCTAGAAGGTGGAGCAAAAGCTAAAGACCACTCAGGTTTGGAGCCCAATGTAAATGAGCAAAATGAGTGAGTGAGCAAGAGTAGGTGTTGAGGTGAGAGGGGCCCTGATATTATAAAATGTTATGGACCCTGGAAGTGATTTTGACTGCATGGAATGAGAAGTCACTGCAGAGTTCTGGGCAGAGATGTGACATTATGACCTAAATTTTAATAGCACAACTCTGGTTACTGTGCTGAGAATACAGGGGAGAATGAGTGAGAGGTTATTATAGAAATCCAGGCGAGGGATAAGGATGCTTAGGAGGTGATAAGATTTGGTTGGATTCTAGGTATATTTCATAAGTAGATTTCCTGCTACATTAAATGTGAGGTATGAGAAAAACAGGGAGGAGTCAAGGATGAGTCTGAGACCTTTGGCCTGAACACCTGAGGGATGCACAGTCATCAACTGAAATTGTGGGTTGAGCAATTTTTGGAAGGAAGATCAGTTTTGCACATGCTAAATGAGATATCGGTTTGCCTGTAAAAAAAAAAAAAAAAGAAAAAGAAAAAGAAAAAGAAAGAAAAAGGGCTATTACAGCCACATTTATATAGACAAAAAAGGAAAAAACCTAACTATTAAAAAATTTCCAAGTATGCAAAATGATCATCAAGAATGAAAAGAGCAACTAATTGCCAGATTGGAGATTATTAGCAGTTTTTGATTACTCTTAATAAAATGAAAAATAATAGTTGGCAACATATAAATGCATTATAAACATATACTTGTTAATGATAGATTACTACACATGGACTGTTTTACATTAGAGGCAAATAAGTAAGTTTGAGTATTCTATATTTACATAAATTATTCAAATAATAATAATAATAATGTGGCTTTTCCAAGTTCATGAAACTTAAAAAATATTTAAGTTTAATAACTGAGGCATTATGTGACAATACTTGAGTTTTACAAAAAAAAAAAAATCATGAGCTATGGAGAATCTTGTGGACCAAAGCTCTTGAGAGAAAAGAACTATTTGCTTTAAAGAAGCTACTTTGAGTTACTCCAGGATAGCTGGAAATAGGTCAATAATAAAAGTGAACAAGAAGAAAGACATGTTGGAGGTCACTCAGCAATTTGTTTGACTAGCAGGATTGGTATAGAAGTGGATCCGTCATGGTTTCCAAGCCGTAGGGTATTTTCTGAGGTGGAAGCAAAACAAACTCTAACTATTGAAGAGATCCTTTCAAAATCTACACACTGCAATTCAGATCCAAATGCAACTTTACCTAATCTAAAATTTACCTTTTACCTTTTAAAAACCTATACACAATTCTCTAACACAAACATAAACCTGTTCCAAACACCTGATACACAATAACTACCACTAATACCTATGCATACAACAGTAATCTCTCTCCTCTTAAAATTACCAAAATAAACTAGCTATGATCTCATTAGCACGTCACAAGAGTTAAAAAAAAAAAAAAAACCCACACAAGATATAATTATGTGCTCTTTTAGGGTGTAAATCAGTGTTTCTCAAACTCAGCATTATTTCTGTTTCAGTTAGGATAACATTTTGCTGTGAGGGGCTATCCTCTACATTGCAGGATATTAATCATCATCATTAATGATTAATCGTTAATGATTAATCATTAATCAATAATCATCAACTTTCATAAGTAATGTCAAGCAAAAAACTGTCCCCAGACATAAGCAATGTCCCATGGAAGTGGTGGTAGGGCACCAAAATTGTCTCTAAGTAAAAACTACTGATCTAGAACAAGAACCATCAATTCATTAAAATCACATGATGGCTCTTGAGCCTTACCATCCTCACCATTCACAATTTGTAAGGGATTAACAATATTGTAGGAATAAAAGTGTCAGTGAGCTACTCCCTTGCTCCATGCAGGAAATCTTCATTAGCACCTCCTTCCCTTCTTTGCCTCAGTCACTCAAATGTTAAGAGTATGGAGAAATCAGAAGTAGCACCTCTCCAGTAAAGTGTAGTGATTAACTATTGTTGGCCAGTAAGTCAGTACACAGTGCCCGACCTATCTGGCAGTTCATCTCAGAATACTAAGATGTAACCTCATTTCAGGGATGCTGATCTCTGTATGGCATACATTTGAAGTTTTAAACAAAAAACAGCAGAAACAAAGTGGAAGAAATGTGGCAAAGGAGGTTATTGTAGACCTGCCCCGTGCTATGAGAGGGAACACAAAACAGTAAATACCCAAGACAGATGAATAAGATATACAGCAGGTCAGATCATAGTGAATGATAAAAAACAAATAGGCTTGGGTACTATGGTCTCAACGTGTGTCCACCCCACATTCATGCTGACAACTTTACCTTCAAGGTGATGATATGAGAAGGTAGGGGCCTCTGGGAGATGATTAGGTCATGGTTAAGGAGGGCTTCTCATGAACGGGATTTGTGCCCTTTAAAACAGGTCCTAGAGAGACTCTTGCCCCTTCTACCTTGTGAGATTAGTGTCAATCAGAAAACAGGGCCTCCAGAACTTTGGATGGTATAGAGGAAAATGGGGCAGGAGGGGTGGGGGAAGGAAAGATAGTAGACTGATACAGACATCATTACCCTATGTACATGTATGATTATACGAATGGTGTGAATCTACATTGTGTATAACCTTAGAAATGAGAGGTTAGCCGGATGTGGTGGCACATGCCTGTAATCCCAGCGACTCGGGAGGCTGAGGCAGGAGGATCTCAAGTTCAAAGCCAGCCTCAGCAAGTTAGCAAGGCCCTAAGCAACTCAGTGATACCCTGTCTGTAAATAAAATACAAAACAGGGCTGGGGATGTGGCTCAGAGGCCAAGTGCTCCTGAATTCAATCCCTGGTTCAAAAAAAGAAAAAAGAAATGAGAGGTTGTACCCCATTTGTGTAAAATGAATCAAAATACAGTCTGTAAAAACAAAAATTAAAAAAAAGAAACAGAAGAAAGAAAAAGAAAGAAAGAAAGAAAGAAAGAAAGAAAGAAAGAAAGAAAGAAAGAAAGAGAGAAAGAAAACAGGCCCTCCAACTTAGTGAGACTCTGTCTCAAAGTAAAACAAGGAAAGGGCTGGGATGCAGCTCAGGGGTGAAGCCCTTGACTAGCATGTCTGAGACTCTGTTCTATCTCAGCTGTTAAGAAAAAAAGAAAAAAACAAACAAGAAAAGAGAAGAAAAGGAAGCAGGTCCTCATCAGACACCAAATCTACCACCACCCTAATCTTGGACTTCCCAGCCTCCAGAATTGTGAGAAATAATTTCTGTTGTTTATAAGCTTCTCAGTTTATGATATTTTGTTATACAAGCCCAGGGAGACTAAGCCATTGGGGAATATAAAGTGTTAGGTTTAAGGATGGGGCTTAAATTTTTAGCCATAGGTTCCAGGGAAGAGCCAAACATAAAGAGTATTTACTCAGTATCTGGAAATAGTCCCTTGTAGTTACAGAAAATTGCATATAATCCACATTAAGATGGGAAGTAAGTAAGTATCTGAACAGCAACATATTGATTTTAATATAACTTTAAAACTACAAGAGCAAGGCCAAGTGTTAATAGTCTCCAAACACAATGGGGCTATTTTAGAGCAGAAGTGTCCCCCAGGAAGGATGCTGCTTTGATTTCTTGCAATACACCAACTGAAAAACAGTGAAGTAATGTAATGCATCTTCCAAAAAAGGCTTTTAAGTAATGAAAATCTTGCTTTTGATCTGGGCAATTACATAAACTAGAGTTTCATTCAGTTTTTATAGTCTTACCTCATATTTTGTCTTATCAACACATGTCTAATGAGCAAGGTGTACTTTTGTATTTTACAAATAAAATAGCTTAAACCAAGGTAAAAAGGATTTCCGTGCTTATAGTCACATCACTGTGATAGGGAGAAGTATGGCCAAAAGAAAAGCATATAAGCTTGTGAAGGGGCTCTTCACTTAAATCACCAATTGTTTGGTTTTGCTTGATAGCCACTGACATACCGCCATGAATACAGCCAGTAGTGAGAACAAAAAGACAAACACCCCATAATCTAGAAGAGTCTATTTTAAATGTGTGGTTTTTTTTTTTTTTTTTTTCAGAAATCCTTAACAAAGACAACTTTAAAAAACACCACCAGTTCTTTTATAACACATTCCATGGTATGCTTTTTTCTTTGTAAGAATAGGAAAAAGACCAAAGTACACACAAATAAACAAAATAGAAATTGATTTCTCCAAAACACCGTGACTCTGAAAATGTCTTTTAGGTGAGTGTTCAGCATTTATTATGAATGAAAATCCACCCGGAAGAAACTACCTTAAATCATCACATAGCTCAGTTTTTGCGCTGCATTTCAAAAGGCCTTGCCCTCTCCCATCAAAACTACAATTTTGTGCTTCTCAAAGTTAATACCCAGTTCACTGGAAATTCCTCTGTAAAAGGAAGAGGTCACTGAACAAAACATTCACAGCTTTCCACTTTCTTTTGCCCACTGTTGGCTACTCAATCCTAAATGGAGGAATCTGACTTTTCATCTCTGTGTAGGTTCTGAAGAGGCACTCTCAAGGCCCTTCCCTAATGTCGTCCAAACACATTCTTGATAAGTTTGTTAAACACTGTCTTAGAATTATCTGTTTTACAGATCCTCTGACCTCTAGCAGGCAAATTCTTCCTGACAGTAGTTCTAAACGTGTTCATTATACAGACTGTAAATTACGCCCTGCACCAGGTTGGGCATAGGCATGAACAGATCACAGTCCCAGGAAGAGGACATGAAATTTCAACACTGTGCAAAGAACAATGATAGAGAAATGCATACATTGTTTTAGGAGCAGAGCAAATACTGGCACTGCCTTAAAGGGTGAGAAAAAATAATGTACCCAGTTCCTCCCTTTTTATAGTTAAAAACTCTGAGTTCTTCATTCTTCTAGGAAGCCTTCCTCAATCAACAAAGCACCCACCTCGATCACAACCCCCACATCCGTACCTTGTGGCTTTGGGCTTGCAGCTGAGCGTTTCGCTGGTGTCTTCCCATTTATTCCCTGAGCCTCTTCAGATACATTCCGATTGACCAGTGAGGTTGTGCTGCTTGTTGAACCAGGTGGGACTATGGTGACCTTTGGACAGGTACTGCTGCCTGTGAATTCAAAAGGAAAGGACAGATAAATACAGAGGCATAGCACAATTCTGTCTCATAAGTTATATTTCTCCTAACCCCATAAAACTAAAGCAGTCCAAAGATTAAGCATCGAAATACTCTTTCCATGAGTACCGTCCTTGACAAAGAACTTTCCTGAAAAAGACCTACTCCATGTGCTTTCGAAAACCTCTAAGCACGGCCAGGGAAAACGGCTACACACAGCCCTGCCTTCCTTGCAGAGCCACAGAAAGGGCTTAGAGTGCAGCTGCTCTGGTGGAGGTGGAGGCGAGGACAGGAGGGGCCTAGCTCTAATCTTTAAAAGCCTTTCTAACCAGTGTCCAGTCAGTCACCAGTCATCAGGCAACTCAAAGAACAAAGCAGGAAAGCCCCAACGTGACAGCTGACCCAAAGACTCCAGAAAAATGGCTCAGACAGAAACAAGCAAATACACACAACCTCTCACCCACTAGCTTACTCAGTGACTCCACAAAACACCCACGGCAGCACAAGGAGTGGCCCATGCTTCCCAACGACAGAAAGGCAAGACTACATGGATAACAGCATCTTGTTATTTAGAACTCAAAACCCAAAATGTTCTTTAAGCCAACATTGAAATACATCATGAGACATAGACAAAAAGATCAGTCTTCAGTTTGTGAGGCAAGAAGGTACATTTTAAGTTTCCAAGACCTTTGAAAAAACCATGTCAGTATCTCTTTGTTTATACACATTAAATCTCCCTCTCTCAAAATTAACAATAGACTGAACTCTAGTTAAGAGAAAATAAAATTTCTACCAAGAATTCACTATAACTGAATCAAAACAAGCCATTTGGTTAAGAAACAACGAGTTTCATTTTTGCAGAATTCAAATATAAGAGAAGTATCAGATTTTTTGTTGTTGTTGTTCACTTCTAGTTTTATTTGCACATAATAATGGGATTCATGGTGATATATTCATACATGCACAAAGCATAGTTAGGTCTATTTCATTCTCCTATGCCCTCTTTTCCTCCCTATTCTTCCTTCCCTTGACCCCCTTCCTGTAGTCTAAATGTCTCTCTTCTATTTTCATGAGGTCCCTCTTCTTTCCTTTTCTCTCTCTTGCTTTTATATATGAGAGAAAACTTAAGACCCCTCCCTTTTGGCATCTGATTAATTTCACTTAGCACAACATCCTCCAGAAGTATCAGATTTTTAAAAACTATCATTCAAATCAAGAAATGCTAAGTTAAAAAAGCAATCAACTATCTCCTGAGTCAACAAGTTTCTTCTTCATCCAAATGATTAAAAAATATTGATTAAAAAGAACAAAATCGCTTTACTTTCTGTGTGCCCCTTAAAATTTATCTTGGTAGAACAGATTTTAGGAGGTATTAACAGTTCTAAGTATTGTCTGAGAAATTCACTAAAGAAGCAGTGCTAAAACAGAAATGGGCTTCCAACAAGACACCCTTCTGCTAATATGGCAAATCTGTCAGCAGGATCAAGTATTTTCAGCAAAAGCAAGAGTTATGGAAGACTGACAGAATATTATTAAATTTGTAAATGAAAGAACTAAAAGTTGTAATCTTTAAATGTATGAGCTTATGTCCCTTCCTAGAAAAACTCAAGGAGGCAAAGCATGTCCCTAAAGTTCACAGTGTATCAAGCGACCACTTAGCCTTTCGGCAGGATTTGGACGTTTTCCCACAGTGATCTCAAGATCAAGCAAGTATCCTAAAGGCCACCTGCTGGGGCCTAGAGAAGGATGGCTTAGGGGCAGAATCAGAGAAAAGCCACAGCTCGACTATAAACTAGAGGAAGAAACTGTAGCATAATCATAAAAGGAGACCTTGCCAAAGCAAGAATGCAGCCTTAGCCTGGAGTGATAACAACAAGCAGCAATAAAACCATTAATGTGAACAATGGGGAGTTAATGTGTTGGATAACAAAACAGAAAGTCTTAAAAAAACAGACCTCCACTGTTACATATTAACATATAAAACAAGTTAAAAATTAGTTTATTTAGAAGTGAAATGTGTCTTATAAAAATATTAATTTGAAATTCAAATCTAGGAACATAATTTCTGGAGAACAAGCTTCCTGTGTATGATGGGTTTTATAAGTGTCATATTTACAGAGAATATCTCCTATGAATGTGCCAAAATGCTTACAGTAAGACATTCATTTCCCCTTAAATTCATTTAAAAGTCACAACCACGGATCTTTTGCCAGGAGTAATAAAGCCACAGTCAGAAACTTCATTTTACACTATTGTTTAAAACAAGTCTCCAAACTTCGACTAGTATCATGAAACATGAATACATCAAGGACAAGGGGAACACATATGTTTTTGAAAGGTTATTTAAAAGAAAAGCAATGACAGATGCACAACAGAGACCATATGTGGCTGTCAGCACACCCCTTTCTGTCCCCCAATTTACTATCTGGCTCCTTAAGGGAAAAGTTGCAGATCACTGGTATAGATCAGACATGTCATGGTAAAGAAAGTCTGCCTAATACCAAAACCATTTCATTGATCATTTCATCTTGGACAACAGCAGTAAAATGTAAAACTTGGCTTCTTCATGACGGACAATTACTGACACTTGGGGAGAGTCCTCATTTGGGTGCCAGTTCCACAATACAAAATTGAAACCAAATTATAACCAGATAGTCTACCCAGTCAAGAAATTTTACATTAACTACAGGGACTCTCAGATTCCCCATTATCAAGAAGAACCAGTAGGAGTGATATATAATTAACCTAGGGCAGAGAAATAGTTCTGTGTGGACAAATGTGTATGTACATGGATAGTCAATTCAGTATCATATAAGATACGTAACAGATTGAGAAGATCACCAAGACAAAATTAAAGACAGAAAACTGTAGTACAGAATGTATAATATGATCTTATTTTTTTAAAAAAAGCTATATACAAATATATGTAAGTTGAATGTGCCTTATCCAAAATGCTTGGGACTGGAAGTCCTTCAGATTTTGGAGGTATTTGGGTTTTAGAATGTTAGCATAGACTTTATCAATTGAATATCCCTAATTCAAAAATCTGAAATCCAAAATGCTCCAGAATCCATAACTGAATAAAGCAAAAAATATAAAAACTTTTAAAAATTGTATCAACACCTCCAAGAAGTTTCAGATTTTCAGATTAGGGATGCTTGACCTGTAAACATATTAAAAGGGATGGAAGGTAGTATGGAAAATCTTAACTTTGAGAATTAGGGGTGGTGGTGAAATGAGATAATGAATAAGAACTGTCATGTTTTGCTATTTATATAGCTATAAATTTTTTATATATAGCTTTAAATCTTTTATAAAGAAAATGCATTTGATTACTTATATAAAAATATATGAAAATCAACTAGTACATATATTACAAGACTTAAAAAAACACATATCCCCTATATTATACATTCATGCTCATGATATTATTCATAATAGCCAACAGATGGAAGCAACCCAACTTCATCAGTGGATGGATGAGTATATAAAATATGGTATTATAGACAATGGATATTATTTAGCCTTGGGAAGGAAAGAAACACCAGCATGTTACTACATGGATAATTGTGAAGGGCACTGCACTAAGTGAAATAACAGAGTTTTCAAAAGACAAGTACTGTGTGATTCCAGTTATATTAAGTACCTAGAATAGTAAAATTCATAAAAACAGAAGCAGAATGGGTGTTGCCAGGAGCTGGGAGGAGGGAGTATTGGGGGAGTTATTGCTTAATGATGAGCATGGAATTTCCATTTTGCAAGATGAAGAGTTCTATAGATGGATCATGGTGGTGATAACCTAACAATGTGAATGGATTTTGAAGCCACTGTACTGTATACTTAAAAATGGTTAAGATGGTAAATTTTGTTATGTATTTTTTTACATTTTTTTCAAAATTAAAAGTATATCTCTTGCTTATTGAAGAAAAACTCCATAAATACTAAATTTTCCTTATCTCCAATATAGCAAGGCATCATAATTGAAACTCTTTGAATGTAAAGTGCTGCTAAGTGCAGTGTTTGGTTCTTTCCCCGCCTGTGCTCACTCACATTTCCTTGGTGATCTCAATTAGTCCTAGGTCTTCTATATGCTGGGACTGCTATCTTACTTTCTCTCCAGACCTTTCACCCAAACTCCAGAGTTATACATTCAACTGCCTATTTGCATCTCCACTAGTATGATTAAGAGCTTTTTCACAATTGATACTCCCAAATCTAAACCGTGTATCTCCAACTTTCTCCCCAAACCACTTCCATTAGAGTTTTTGCCACTTCTGCTAATGACAACTCACCTATGCTTAGGCATAATCCTTGGAAGTATCTGAAACTGCTTTCTCCTCTGTATATCCTCTTCATCAGAAAATCCTGTTGACTTTACATTTGATATTTCCAGATGTTGTCCATCTATCACCAACTCCAATGCTACTTTTCTGCCCCAACCTTTGATAATCTCTAACTGGATTACAGCAAGACCCTCTGCCTAGCCTCCCTGCTCTTTCCCTTATCCCCATTATAGTTGGTACTGCCCAACAAGGCCCAGAGAGATCTTTTTAAAATCCAAATCAAATCTTGTCCTTAAAATTCTCCAGTGGTTCCCCATTTCACTGAGTAAAATGTCAAGTCTTCACAGTGGTTTGCAGATACTACAAGATCTGGCCTTGATTCCATTAGCACTGTACTTGATCTCCTGCTACTGCTGCAGTCCACTCCACTCTAGTCGTGCTGCCTCCCTGGCGCTCCAGGCACACATCAGGGCTGTTGGTCCAGCTGTTCTCTGTGGGATGTATTTCTCCCAGATAATGACCATCTGATTGCTCTATCGTCTTCAAATCTTGGCTCCAATTGCATCTTGTTAACATGGACCACCCTGACCACATGCAACACCTACCCTGCCCTGCTGTACTCTTCATTTTTTTTTTCATAGCACTTATCACCTTCCAACAAATACGTTATCTATTTTACTTATTGCATGTTGTCTGTTAGAATGTAAACTCTGAGAAAGGGTAATTTTTGGTTTGCTATATACCCAGAACACCACCAGCCATGTAGTAAATGCCTGATAAATACATTGAACTAATAAATTCCAAAGACCTTAGGTAAGTTTTTCTTTATTTGCCTATAAACTTTGTTTCTATTTCATGAGAGCTATTTTCTAAATTCTGACAGTAAAGAAATAAATAGTTGCATTAGGGCTTATTCCATGTGAAATTTCAGACCTTTCCATTTTTGTCTAAAATCTAAAATACTCAAGGTTATTTCTACACAAGTCCTAAATATTTGGCAGAAAAAAAGGAAAACACACACACACACACACACACACACACAAAACTAGACCCAAATAATCTTCTTCAAATCCCAGAAGCAGATTTGTAAGCATCTGGAATTGTGAAACTATCCAGATGTTGATCTTATAAAAATAGCTGTGTGTTTGTGGGAGATGGAGAGGAGAATCCCAGCAACTGACTATTTCAGATTATAACCTGTAATTTTATTTATATTCACGAGGATCATTAACTAAAATGCACTATGGGATGCCAGTATTTTAGACTCATCACCCAATACTACCTAATATTAAAGAATGTTATACTGCCAGGTGAAGCAAATGGTTTGATATTCTTAGAGTTAAAAGGTAATAAGAATTCAAAATAAATCTTGAAGACCAGTAACTGCAGATATTCAGTATTTTTAAAGGCCTCACAGGTAGAGAGCATAAAATAAATAAGAGGCAATCTTTACTGTTGTATCTTAAGCACATACAACAATGTGTGCATGCAATTGAAATTTTTAAAAAGATGTTCAGGATCTAAAAACTAGAATAATTTTTAGAAACTATGGTCAAGTTGACACACTGGAACATGCCTATAGTCCCAGCTACTTAGGAGGCTGAGGCAGGAGGATCACCTGAGCCCAGAAGTTGGAGAGCAGCCTGGGCAACACAGCAAGCAAGACACTGAAAGGAAAAAGGAAAAAGGAAAAACGAAAAAGGAGAGGAGAGGGGAGGGGAAGGGAAGGGAAGGGAAGGGAAGGGAAGGGAAGGGAAGGGAAGGGAAGAGAATGCCATTTTCTGATTAGAAATATTTATTTTATTCTTTCCCAAACATGCTCCATAATTATGTTTTTTTTTTCTTTTACTACCTACTCAAAGGGATGAAAAAGATAATTAATGAGATTTCTAGACAATACTACTTCTCTGGTCCCTTAAAAGTTAGAATTCTGTTAGGTGGTCTGAAACACAGTCCCAATCCCTGTTCCACCACTCTCAGGGTGACCAGTTGTTAGATGTGGCGTTCACCTGCACGGCAGTATTGACAGTGCATTCTCCATGATGACACCTGCTTTGGGGCTGGGATTGACTCAGCACATCTGACTCTACCTTGGCGTGGTGTTTTCTTGGCAGAGAATAAACTTCCTACATCAGAGAAGGAATTTGAGGCCACTTTCCCATCCCTAACCCTGCACTCATGGAATTTCCCCTTTTGGCTCTGTTCAACAAAGAATGTGGGTCAACATTATGGAAAGCTCTCCCTATTCAAAGTACACAATTATTCTGCATCTGCAGCCATGACTCCAGCGGAAGGCAGGAGTAAAGAGAAACCACAATTGATCACATGTGTTTTTTCTGTCTTCTTGCAAAGGCCCATTCTAGTTGACACTAGAGTTGGAAGAGGTTCATAGGCTGCTGTGTTCTATTTGATAATTGTTTCCAACTCATCATAACCCCTTTTCTTGGTTCCTTTTTTTTATTGTTAAGCCATAACCATGTTGAAGTGACTGGGCCACAGGTTTATCAAAACATCCTGCATCACTACTGAATTGATAATGAGAAACAGGCCAAAGAAAGCTGACCAATCATATGATCAGACAAACACTGAGTTTTCAAACAGTCACATTTTTTGACAGAGCCTAAAATTCCTAACAGTTTTTAATAGCTTAGCTATTAAATATATCAAGAAGACCTCTAAGCTGGGCACAGTGGTGCACACCTGTAATCCCAGCAACACTGGACAATTAAGCAAGCTATTTTTCCCAAAATAAGAAATAAAAAGCTGGGATTTAGCTCAGTGGAAGACACCCCTGGATTAAATTCCCAGTGCCAGAAGGAAGGAAGGAAGGAAGGAAGGAAGGAAGGAAGGAAGGAAGGAGAAAGGAAAGGAAAGGAAAGGAAAGGAAAGGAAAGGAAAGGAAAGGAAAGGAAAGGAAGAAAAGAAAAAGAAAGAAAGAAAGAAAGAAAGAAAGAAAGAAAGAAAGAAAGAAAGAAAGAAAGAGAGGAAGAAAAGGAAGGAAGAAAATAACGAAAGAAAAAAAGAGAAAGACCTCTAAGTATATTATTTTGCAGAGGTGCCTGACACTGATAATTGATATCCAATTTCTCTGATATGATCATCTGTGTATCAAAAAGGCAACTCAGATGCTATGAACATGCACACCCAGACAACTTTCCTTGATCCCAGAAGCAGGTATTTGGTTGTTTGGATGCCAACTGTACTAATTATTGTGTATTAAGTACCCAGTGTACTTCTACAACAAATTGATCATTCCTGTCATATAACTATCATTTTCCTGAGTTCAAATCCAGCCTTTGCCATTCACTAGTGATCAACTGGGTCAATCAACCATGTGATTGACTTACTTTCTCTACTGTTCAATTTCTTCATGTGTAAATGAGAACTCATAGGACTCATAATAGTATCTACATCAGAAGGTTGATTGTGAGGACAAGAGTGGCTGGCCACATGGTAAATGCTACATTAACAACTTGCTATTATTATCACTTGTATAATACACAATGATGCATGATGCCAGAGTAGTGACGGGGGACCTGATCATTCTTTCCCCAGCCTCCTAAGGCCCTGATTTCTTCCTTCCCTCTGGTTCTGTCTGCTTTTATCTGGTCTTGCTTCTGCCTGAATGTATTTTCTTACCACCCAACACTTGCTCATACTGGCTTACTTCTCAGCATTTGACATTTGCTCCCATACTAGCCTTTCTACTGCTCTCTGGGATTACCAATGAACGACTCTCCTGCACATTAATCATGAATTATTTACAAGTGGAGAGACCTTGTAAACATGAATCCCTATTTCATAAAGACAATAGTATCAGTAATGATAAAATGTCTGGCAATTGATAGATGTTGAATTTTTGTAGAAAACAGGAGTCTCAAATCATCATTCTTTACATTATTATCTTTACCATTGTGCATTATATAAATGTTTGTCCTAAATTTAAACTTCCAGAAAATTTCCCTGTTTGCATTTCTTCCTTTATCATCACAAATGCTAGTTTTTGCTAATGATCCACTTTCTAAAAATGCCTACTTCCACTTTTTAAAAAACTCAATATTTATTCTTAAAAGTTTCATCTTTATGCCTCCAGATTACCAACTTTTCTGTAAGTACTGAGATATCCAGTGATCAACTGCAAAAAGAATAACAGAACTGATTAAGTTTCTACTTTATTCTTTTTCTCCCTAGTTAAATGCATTGAGTGATAACTCCCTGATTAAAAGGGTCTGGTACTCAGGTAATTCCTGAGGACAAAAAGACCAATGAGACACAGTCTTTACCCTCCAGGAATTCATGGTTAAGGAGGAAACAGTCTGTACAATTAAGAGGCAACTGCACCAGCCCAGACAGAATGGCAGGAGCCTGAGGAAGACAAAGGCAGAGGATAAAGGAGAGAAGGACAACTGTGAGATGCACTGAGAAGAAAATGAGCAGACTGGCTGCAGATGGCAGGGAGAGGAGGAGAAGGCCTTGCTTACCTGGGCTCCTCATGAGCTAGACAGGGAAACGGCACCTTTCATTTTAAGAACACAAGAAGGATGCAGTTTGACATGTTATTTCAGGAGCCTTCAAGACAGCCTGGAATACAGTCTGCCCCGAAATTCATTAGTGCAGTCAGCCCTGCACACCCCATTAGCCCTCATTTTTTAATCTTATTATTAGTTTTTAGATACATTCCCTTTGGTACTTTCTTTACAACTTTATGTGCATTTTAGGGAAGGGAACCTATTTGTGTGATCAAGTGCCAACTATACTCAGGCTCTGATCCACTGTGGGTTTTCCGTGCCCCACCCCCTTTCCTTAACCTTTGGTCTCAGTAATTATGAGTTGAATCATTTGTTCTTCCTCTAAGAAGGACTGGTTTCCTTAATTGTGTTAACAGCAACAACAAAAATCAGCCAAATAATTACACTGGAGGGAGGAAAAATGCACCCAAGGAGAGCCCAGAGAAATTCTGTGGTGTTGCTGGGTCCTTTAGATCCCACAGGGTCAAGAACAACCCATTAAAGAGCCCAGTGGAAAAGTCAGCATTGTTCACAGCACATCGCCTGTGGGCTTTTCTGAAGGTGTGTTAGGTGACACTCTGCTCTAACTAGAGGACCCTCATCCCCACCCCTCCGCCCTTAGCCAAGTCTCCAAATTCTAAGTGAAATGTTTGTGATGGCCAAATCTTAAAGCTTTATCATGTATACCCGGAATGCCAGTGGGCACACTAAAGGCTCTGGAAGTCTCCTGTTCAACTCTGAACCCAGCATTTGTTCAGGAAATTTTCCATAAAACAGCATAAGTCAATGTCCCATGGCACTCGTGTGTCTCGGAACACATTTGGGAAAAGCTACCCTAGGGACTCTCCCCAGTTCCTGGCAGCGGCTGCCTTGGCTGTTTTCCACACTTTCCCACCTCCATTACTGGCCTGAGCTCCTGACTTCCCAGTAATAATCTTGGCTGCCCTCATGACCCCAACTTTGAAACCATGCACTGAAACTCCAACCTGTTCCTGCCTCTTGGACCTGACCCTGTACACTCCAACTCTGAGGCTATACAAACCCACAATGCTCAGACCATAAAAGCAACATTAGGATATCCGAGTCCTGTGCAGAGAGACTGAAACTGGAGTAGCCCTCAGCCTAAAAACTCAGATGAAATCATGTTTTGTAATTCTGCTGGTCCACTTTCTCTTCTTTTTCTACATCTCCCTCCTCTTTTTCACCCTCAAATTCTCACAACCTAACAGACATGGACACAAGCAAGTCAGTAATCATAGGAAAGTTCCAAAGGAATTTTTTCTTTCCTTGAAGTGGTTATAAAATAAATCTGCACATTTCTTTAAGCACAGGCTATAGAGTATTATAACAATACAGAGAATAGTAATATGCAGTTTTATTTCATCTATATAAGTATCATAAGACCTCTAAAATTAAACCACACCACTGAGCTTTAATTCTAAGCAGTGTTCCTTTGCTCTATTTCCTCCCTCTGGGGGTTAAACCCCAAGATCAGGCAAAACACTTCACTTGATAAGCTGGATTCTTACTATGGACTTATAACCCATATATATACCAACAAGGTGCTAGAATAGGTTATGATGTTCCCTGTTTAAAAAAAAAAAGTTTTTAAAATGAACTGTTTTTTCAACTGATTTGTTCTCTGGACACCAAGAGGAATCAATAAGAATGTTTTTGACAGGGATAACTGATGCCAAGAGAAACATCCTTCAGGAGCATACCCTCAAAAAAATTTATCCTGAATGTCACAAAAATATCAACAACCATAACTTGGGGTTTCATAGTGCTTTTAAAACTTACACAATTTACAACAAACTTGTTTTTATACTACTACTATTCTTACTGCAAGCAGTAATAAAGATACAAGTGTCTAACAATACTGGGTGTTCATTCTGAGTCAAACAAACACAGTGCAAAGCACATTATATGCATTATTTCATTTGCCTCTCTCAAGAATCCTATGAGGTCAAGTAAGACAGGCATTTAATTCCCATCATAATGATGATTAAATTGAGTGGTTAGGATGGTATCCAATGTCAATATCTACATTTAGTTCGTAGGCCCCTTCTGGACAGGGACTCCAGCTTATAATTCTTAGGTTATTGCTCTGCAGGTGAATGTGTGCTTAGATCTTTGTATTATAGCTATCTGCCATGACCTGGGCTTCGATTTCAGCCAACACTATGTAGCCAGGAGCTTCAAAAGACCCAGGGTACTAAACAATCCAAGGCAAGAGAATGGGAGTCTTGATTTGGGACAACTAAATAGATGGAGACAATTCCAGATTACCTTGTCCATTCCCAGCTTTGAACCTCTTTTTCATCTGCTTTTCAGCTTCTCAGACACCTCATATCCTTCTTCTTGTTCTGCTTATTCTGACATACACTTGCTTCTCCACTCTGAGGCTCAGGAGGTCACCCTTATACAGACTCAGACACTCACTCGGAGCCAGTGGGCACATCTGCAGAGTAACCTCCACACTAGTCCAGTCCCAGGTAGCTCTGGCTACATGGCTGTGTTTTCTGCTAAGCCTGACCCACCCGTCCTGGGAGAGGTGAGGAAAGAGCTCACAAGGCACTCTAACACATGTCACACTTCTCCTTCAGCATCCCTAAAAAGTTTATAGGTCAGGAAGCTACATACTGTAGTACTGTTGAAGAAAGTAAGGTTGGTTAAAGTGGCAAAGGCAAGAGTCGCACCAAGACTTTTGATTCAGGTCCCTTCTCTGTCCACTACAATCAACAGCCTTGTTTTAAGGTCAATGTGTTTGGCATTAGGAATGGGTTCATAATTTGAAACTACATTTCCAGTATTTAGGGAGCTGTGACAATCCACCATTGTTTGTTCAGTTTTGCCAGACACCATTCACCATGTACAAATACCAGTGATCTTAAATCCAAATGGGCTGAAATAAGCATTGTGTGGAGAAACTAACAATATTCACAAAATTATTACATACCCTATGGTACCACAAAACCAAATGAAAGAAATACTTGAAGGTTTTAAGGCATTTTAGAACATAAGATTTTAAGATAAGAATGTCCACAGAGTGAGGTTAGATCTCTAATTCACTTCGAGGATTCTACCAAAACATATTAATTACATCCTTCCACAGACCACAAAGCATTTTCTCCCCACAGCTGGAAGATGAGCCAACCTTTTCCCACACTGGAAGGGCTGGAAGAAGCAGGAGAAAAGTTTGGAGTTACAGATCTGCATTAATTCAACAAGCTTTGATTTAACACTTGCAATGAAGGCACTGAAACAGGATTGGTTTGTGACAGGCATCAGGTGGGATGGGTAAGATCCTTACCCTGTTCTCAAACAGACCGCCCTCCAACAGAAGGGTAAAGTGCCCCTCGATCACAGTCTGCAATCTTCAGGTCACAGGCCAAATCCAGCCAGCCACTTATTTTGTCAGTAAAGCTCGACTGCAGCACGGCTACTCTCATTCAGGTGTGTGTTGTGTGTGATGCTGTTCACTACACTGGTTGAGCAACAGAGGTGTGAGGTCTGCAGAGCCTAAAGTATTTACAACCAGGCCCTTGACAGAACAAAATTTATGAACCCTAAACCAAATAACAAAGGCATCACAGTAGGAATTCATGCAATAATTTCTAATCTTGGTTCTGTTTCCAACTAGCAATGTGACCTTGGGCAAGTAGAAACCTCTGGGTTGCAGGAAACTCATTAGCAGCATTATAACTCAGTGGATCATGGCACATAATTCACTCTGGGGTGTATTTAGTAAATTAACAGTGTCATAGGCTATAATTTCTGTTTCTTATTGTTCTAAACTCTGCTTGCCTGGCATGCTATTGGGTGGTTTGCCTTCTGAATATGTTCAGCCAAGATTATCTTTCTGGGACATTGTCTGCATGTGAACCATTAACCAGAAGGGGTAAGCCATCTCTAAAATAGTACTTCTGGGTTGGTGGTTCGCAACCATGAATCATTAGAATCACCTGGGGAAACTGCAATACCAGTTTGCACCTCATATAGCTTAAATCAGAATCTCTGGCGAGTTGGACCCAGGTGTCAGTTTATAGTTTCCCAGCGGATTCAACGTGACAACAAGGGTGAGAACCAACATTCTTGGTGTTATAAATAGGCTTGGATCAAAACACCATCTAGAAGCTATATGAAATGAATACCATGATTTTTCAGTTAAGCTAAAGTTCCACCAAAATTTAAAAAGGGCATATCATGAACACTTACATATTTCAATGGAAACTATTTATGTTCACAGTACCATGTGACTCTTAAGTAACAGCCAATATTTATATGCTAAGTATGAAGTCCTCCTCACAGATAGGCAAAAGAAGATTTGCTGATCTGTGACATAGTAAGAAATAAATTTGTTTCTGATTTCTGAAAAAAAGTAGCTCCTAAAACCTTTGGAACTTCCTGAGTGCTAAGGATACTAGGAGCATCATGTGTTCCTAACAAAGAGGTCTTGAAACTCATGGAAGTTCCTGGGTGATGGGAGCCTCTTTCATTCTAACCAGGTGATTCTTGGTGAGATCCTGGATAGCTTCAGGATAGGGACCACTGCCAGAAAGTCCAACTCTTGATTAGAAGCCCAGAGCTTCCAGCCCCAGTCCCTGCAACTTCTGGGGAGAAGGACTGGGTACTGAGTTAATAATGACACATGCCTATGTGGTGAAAGCTGTCAATGTCCAGAGAGCTTTCAAGTTGGTGAATGCAACCACATGCTGGGATAACAGAGCATGAGACAAGAGCTCCTATGTTCAGGAACCTTCTGGACTTCACTCCTCCATATATCTCTTCCTCTGTATCCTTTAAAACATTTAAAGTAAACTGGTAAATGTAAATTAAATGCTTTCCTGAGTTCCGTGAGCCTTAGTGAATAACCAAACTTGAGGAAAGGTCATAGGAACCTATGGTGTATAACCAGTTGGTAAGTACTGTGGGATGTCTGGGATTTGCAACTAGCATCCAACATGGAAGCAGTCTTATGGGACTGTCCATTTGTGAGGACTGAGATTAACTCCAGATAGGTAGTGTCAGAGTTATATTGTAGCATACCTATTTGGTGTTCAGGGGGTTGGAGGGTTGGTGTGACGGAGAGAAAAAAAAAACTCCATAAGTTTGGTGTCAGAAATGTTCTGTGCATGGAAAGAGATTATAGTACCACTTCTGGAAAAAACATTAAGATATCCCCTGGTTTTATACATCAACCATTAGGAACCTTGATAATTCAAATGGAGGAGATTATTTATGGTAGACAAAGAACATCAAAGGCTCTGCTACATAAAGAGAGACTTCTACAATAATGAAATTAAAATTTGTTTTGACTTTATAAATGTGAATGAAATAAAAACAGATGTAAGAACTTGAGGGGCAAAAGCTACAGCCAACTCATTTACTCAAGATGTCTGGTTTATAAACTAACTGGAATCTTGGCTTTTCTTTTTCTTTCTGCCCTCTGCCAAACTATTTTCCATTTATTCACAGCAAATTTATCTGCACGTCCAGAAAGAAGAAAATCCAACTGCCCAGTGTTTCATAAGTTTTGACAAAGATGCTATTAAAACCAATTATAATTGTTTTTTATTACTTGAGTCACAAGTAACCAAGAATGCACTACTGCTTTTCTTCACAAAAAGGAAAACATCCTTTTCATGAAAAAATCCTTCCTGACTTTGTTGATTTTCATTAATTTTGTACTTGTTTTCTGGTTAATTTTTTGGAACTTGATTCCTCTCAGTCTGAGTCCCAGCAGCTAAAATATCTTAGCCTAACACTATTTTGTAAACTAATTTCTGTGAGCTTCCAGCTGACTTCCACTTCGCAGCTCACTGTCCTGAGCACTTGGTTTTACAGTTTCTGACACTATGTATTCACTTTCCAAAGCTAAGTGGAGTCCCATGGCAATAATGGCTACAACCAACCCCACCAAACAGGAAAAGCTCCTTGGGGACCCCTGTCCCAAATGCACAGGTCACCACAGCCATAGCCTCAGGATCAGCCAGACCTGCTAAGAGGAACGAGGTTGTTCATCTGGAAAGTGCTTTTTTATTCCTCCCCATGAGAAAATAGAGTGGATTAGTAAAATTAGAGGTTCAAAGGTCAAAGTTTTGGCATGATTATTTATTTCATGACTGTGGGAAAGTTACTTAACTTCCTTAAAAATTAAAGAATTATTTTTACTGCTCTAAGTGACATTGCTTAGGCAAGGTCATAGGTATGTAGACGTAGACCTCAAAGTTCTCCTATTTGACTCTTGGCAATTTTTAAAAGTGCCTATGACAAATGAGATAGCCCACTTTGAAAGGTTTGGTAACACCTTCTCTCCTATCCCAAATCTCTAGTACTCTTTCATTTAAGATAAATGTCAATATAAATTTCATCTTACCACACATTTAATATTTAACAACTTACAAAGTTAGGTATTTGCTTTCCTTAGTCCCTGCTGTAGAATCAACCCAGGAGGCCTTACAACGCTTTCCCTTGGCTAGATTCTAGGCCAGAAGCACAATAGCTACTTGTGTTAAGCTTCAAACAGTGCAGAGGATTGTTCCAGTCATGCAAAACTTAAAAAGCAAATGCTGCATCTAGCTTATCTTTTTATTTCCTATATTTTTTCTGGCTGATAGAAGAAGGAAGTTAGGAAGAAAAAATGAGCCAATTCATCAAAGATAACCACTTTTCCAATTCTGAATTTTAAAACTGCCTTACTTAGGTCATATTTGGCCATGTCTAATGATGTTGCTCCTACACTAAGAAGCTGAACAATTGTATTTATTCAATAAATGAAACCAATCTTATTATTCCTGTGCTTAAAACTCTTCAATGAGACTGCAAGATCCAATGGGAAAAACACTCCAGTTTGTATAAAGGATCCCTCACCACACATCAGTCTCCCCAAAGAGCCTCTTACCTACTCGCAACTGAGTTCCTATGTTCTCCACTCGGGAATACATCATACTCTTTTCATACACCTCTCTTTCTGTATATGTTGGTTCCCTTCATGTGATAGTACTTCTTGTGGCAAACACATAAAAATCTTCTTTTGTGTACATATGTGGTACTGAGGACAGAACCCAGGGTTGCTCTACCATTAAACTACATTCCCGGGCCTTATTTTTTACTATGAGACAGGGTATTGATAAGTTGCCCAGGCTGACCTCAAACTTGTGATCCTCTTCTTCAGCCTCCTGAATCGCTGGGATTACAGGCTTGTGCCACTATGCCCAGGCCAACGTCACCTTTCTGGAGGAAATTTCCCTTAACAAATTCAACAGTGGGTTGCTCCTTCTTTCCTATTCTCCAAACATGTACTTTGTTCTTTCACTATGACAAATGTCACTCCCAGTCACTGGTTTTAGATATCTGTAGGGAAGGCAGATTATATGTCCTTGAAGGCAGGGGTATTAAATATTTTTGGGATTGAGTCTAGTGAATACTGTTATATTTCCTATCTTGTTACTATTCTGTATTAAAAATAATTCACCAATTTTAAACTTAAGAGGTACTGAAAGTATCTTTAGCTGGGTGGCATGCACCTGAAGTCCCAGCTACTCAGGAGGCTGAGGCAGGAGGATCACCTGAGACCAGGAGTTTGAAGTCAGTAAGAGCAGTACAAGTCCATCTGAATGGGAAAAACAAAACAAAACAAAACAAAACAAAACAAAAACAACAACAAAAAAACCTTATTGGGCAATATAAGAGAAGAAAAACATTACATTCTATATAGATTGGCAATTCTACCAGTTGAAGAATCTTTGGGATGCTTACATTTATAATACCACAAAAATAATCATTTTCAAGCTTTGTATATGTTCTTTCACTATAGTCAAATTAGATTTCATCTCACTAAGAAGTCATGAAGTCTAATAATGTGTCAATATTCAGATAAAGTATATTATCATATGGCAAATAACAGTTCAAAGATATTAATTGTTGGTTAAAAACTTTTTAATGTAGGACAATTTCTAATTGTCCAAATTTGGAAGGAAACTGCATGAAACAAACACACAAATAATTTCACACTTTAATGCATGCACTCATTTTCTACTCCTTCAAATCAAGCTTTAAAAGAACTATTAGGAAGAAATGTTTCTAGATTGATACTTTTTATTCAATCTTCTTTCTTTGCCTGCCTCCCTCCAGCAGAAGTAGAACAACAGGAAGGGGGAGGGGGAAGAAAAATGAAAAGGAAGAAGTAGACTCAAAACACAATAAAACATCACAAAATTTCTTTTCATCATGTCATATTTTCTCCATACTGACAAAATGCTCCCCAAATTATTAGTTTTACATTCCAAAACTTATTTCCTCTCGCCCAACACAGCTCACTAATTCATCATCCAAAACCATTTACTGAACTCATCTGTAGACTCCAATCTCACTACTCCCCCCACTTCCTTTTGCCTCAGTTTTAATCTTTACAGCTCTTTAGATCAACTTGGCTTCTTTCTGCCCATCACTCAGATTCTGCTCAACAAGGGAGACCAGAAGCTGGCAAGCAAGGCTATTCACTCTTTAAAAGGAAATCAAGGGGAAGAAATGGAGAATACTACAAAGACATAAATTGTGATCTTGTCATCTATTCCTGCTCATTTTTCTTTAAGTTTCTTAACAGAAAAAAGGCATAGGAATATCAGAAATGTATTCATTCAACAAATATCGATGAACCACCCTATATTTATCAGTTCTATTTCCAGGCCCCAGAGATAAGGCAGTAAACAGAACAACAAAAAGAAAAGCAATTACGTAACATACTAAATGGAAAAATGTGCTGCTGGGAAAGTAAATGGGAGTGAGTACGATTTGGTGAGGGGCAGTTATTGTATTTACACACACACACACACACACACACACACACACACAGATAAGGTGAGCTGAGCCGACAGGAAGGGAGTGAGGCACACAAATATTTGGGGGATTAGAATCCAAGGCAAACCCAAACTGCAAAGTCCTAAGGCAGAGGCACAGTTGACGTGTTTGCCTAGAAACAAGGGAGAGGCCAGGGGTAGGTAGACCAGGCAACAAGCTTGCTGCTGAGGTCAGAGCACGAATAGGGTTGAGGCTGAGGCTGGAACAGGAAAGACCTTGCACACCACTGAAAGGGCAGGGGTTTTTCCTCTGACAGAGCTGGGGATCCAGTGAAAGAATCTTGAGAACAGGATAATGATGTGTTTTCCATTTTTAAAGGGATACTCAGGTTGCTGGGCAGAGAACAGATTTCAGGAGGTCAAGGATAAAGAGGAGACTATTGGAATCATCCAGGGGAAATTGAGTGTAACCTGAACCAGAGCAGCAGCAGGAGGAAATGGACATGGTCAATTCAATGTATCTTGAAGCAGCATTTATTAACAGGCTTAATATGTAAAAGAGAAAAGATACAAGGGAGACTAAGGATTTGGGCCTAAGCATTATTAAAAACAAAACAAAACAAAACAAAACAAAACAAAACAAAACAAACTGCTATATAATGGCATAGAGAAGACCAGACCACAAAGGTACACATGGTCATTTTATTTGTTTACCATAAAAAAAAAAAATCTTCTCTACATTCACTCTCTGAGAGGGCAAAAGACTCACTTTCCCCTGGCCAGGATTTTAAAATCATCACGAACTAGGAGCGGTGGTACTCTTCTGTAATCCCAGTGACTCAGGAGACTGAGGCTTAAGGATCACAAGTTCGAGGCCAACCTCAACAACTTTGCAAGACCCTTTCTTAAAATAAAAAAGGACTGAGGATGGAGCTCAGCGGTAGAGCACCTGGGTTCAATCACTAGTACCACCACCACCACCACCACCACCACCACCCCAGGCTCAAAACCACCATGTGGAATGACTGCTTTCCATGATATGCTGTATTTCTCCTCAAAGGTGTCCTTCTTCTGCCTGTGCAACATGTGACCAGGCAACTCAACATAGAAGGTCCTTGACCTAGTCAGGCACTGCAGGGGATAAGTCAGAGAACGTACCTAAACCAGGACAAAGATCTTTAAAAAATATATTGCAGTCAATAAAATTAGCTCCTTAGTTTATGAAGAAGAAAGAGCATCTACAAAAAAGATTATCATCAGAATGTGAATCAGAAATGAGGCAGGGATGGAGAGATCTACACAGCAGCCAAGAAAAGACCTTTTATTTTTGGAATGAATTAACTTTTCCCTGGATTATTCTAGTAGTGTCCCATCTATCCTTGACCGCTGAAGTCTATTCGGAATCTAAGAGGAGTTAGTAAATTTAAATCTGAATTCCGCATTGCACTTTAAGCCACACGTAGGTTTGGATGTATATTAAACAAAGACCAAAAGACTATTCCTCAAAAGAACTGCACAATACCTCCCACTGAGTCTTTCATCTTACTCTATCTTACTTCACTTTTATGTGAGAAGGGTTTGCCTACAAGCCTCAGTTTAAAAAAGGAATTTTTTTTTCCAGTCATGAAAGACAAAATGTACAAATAACACATACATTAAATTTGCATAATTTTTCTTGCATAACTTAAAAGCAATAAAATTACCCAGTAATACAGGCAGGAAGTGGCTACATCACTATCTTTTCAGTTTAGACCTTTTTAAAGGAACTAATAAAGCCTACATTGTTGTAGTGGCCATGCTTTACAGGGTGGTGTCCCCTCAAGCAGAAAGGATGCAAGAGTGTCCCTCTGCGGATCCACACTGCCCTCTGAAGCTTGCCTTCCTCCAGCCTCACTGCAGTCCTTCCCCAGCTGAGAGCTGATTCTCTCCAGTCCTCCCTAAATGAAGGTGGAATGAGAAGGAACAGAAGCCATTTCAGGAAAAAGAGAACTTCACTGATGGAGAGAGAAAATACTTCCCTTTTGCTGCATTTCTGCTGCTTCTCCTTTTTGTAAATTTCACACTTAGATAAAGTGGTAAACCATGGAGAAATCACAGGAACCATGAACTTCACACAAGAAGAGTGAACCCCTGCAAAGGAATTCATGCTTCTGGCTGGGTGGTGGAAGGCACAGGGGCAGGCACGGAATGAGCTGCTCAAACCTTCAGCAGCTACTCGAACCTGGGAACCTAGCCAGCCAGAGCCGCGCAACTGCAGGAGGGGGCTCAGCTCAGCTCTCCTGCTGCAGGACTATGACCAACCCCGCCCAGGGCTTCCACAACCGGTGCATGCACCCCTGAAGTCAAAGGCAGGAAGGAGACACACCACAAGTAAGAGACTTGGTAACTACCAGGACTGCCTCTTCTAAGTTTCCGTTCATACTGGTTAATCGTGTAGACATTCTTCAGGGAGGTCTATATCCATGCAGAAACAAGGGGAAATAGCTAAACAAAATGAATCCATTTCAGCTTTTAAAAATATTTTTAGCAGATACTTCCTGTCACATGATATTTTTTAATCACACACTGGAATTGCATTTCTATATGAAAGACTCAATTTCTCATTAATTAGCTCTCTTGAAAATTCAAGGAAATCACTGTGGATTAATACTGCTAACTAACCATTTTAAAAACAAATCCATGCCTATCTAGACAAAGTTACCGTATATGGGAAAATAAGGAAAATGCACTCCCTGAAACTTCTTTGCTGAAACAAGGCTGGGGTGGTGGGAATATTTGTTTTAACAGAATGACACTCCACGCACCAGAGAAAGGTAACTGGTTAACATGTCTTAACTGTGTTCACACCAGAAATGCAGGCAAAAAGGGAACTTTTGCTTTCTTTCTCTGCATTCCTCCCCTCACTAATTTTCAACCTTTACCAATATTAGTTTTATTTCTCTGGCTCATTGTTACTACCAAACTAATTTGTATTGCGTTAGCCCAGAGGAAGCTGCCTGGGAAAGCCAAAAACTGTCAATAGTACATATTTTAATCTTGAGACTTATTCTTAACTTTAAAACAAAACTGAACTCTGCCACTTTCATGCCCCTCAGCATGCAGTTATTATACAGTGACCCACACACTCGGAAAACAACATGAAAAATTCTAGAAAATGAAACCACTTACCTTGGTCAGTGGACATGACTGCATGTATACTGATCATTAGTCCACTCTGGCTTAATAAGGAAACATTTGGCTTTACTCTGTTAAAGTTCATGTGATAAAATGTCACTCCTGGCTTTATGGCATTGGGGTAACGAGAGCACCCGGGATCAGCCAGGAGCTCTGGCGGGTGCACTGTGGACTTCAGTACATTCTTAGACCTTACTGCCCAAGGACAAGCCCATGCATAATATGCCACACCTCCCCAGAGGATGGGCTGCTGCTGTGTTTTGCAAGAGATGCAATACAAGAGGATGGAGAGATTTCTATTTATTACAGTAAAATAAACAAGGGAGGCTCATGGAACCTTCAGTTGCACTAGAAATACAGTTGGGAATAGGATGGTTTATAAACTGACTAATGCCTGAACTATTAGTAATCCTTAAAAAAAAAAAAAAAAAAAAAAAAAGCTAACATGAAAACAGTTTGTTTCACTTTTAACCAGGTCCATGTCCTGGAGCAAAGATGTCACAGATTCACAATTCATAAGCTTTAAGGTATTAGAATCTCAGTTTGAATGATGTCAAATGCTTTTTGTCAAGTATGACTTTCCTTTTTAGCATAGCTCACTGATTTTTGTGAATAAACTGCAGAAGAAATAAATGCATGAATATCCTAAGGAAACCAAGTTTTATGTAATTTCAGAACATTGTTTGGTAAAATATTTATTGCTCATTTTTATATAATTCACAAAATTTGATCATTAAAGATATATCAAAACCTTGAAGAATTAGGAAATGTCAGAATTTAAATATATACAAAAATCACAATGAAGTAACAGGCTATAGACATCTTCCTCACAGGAGAAAGTAACCTCTCCAATCCCCTCCTCCAAGTGTCCAGATACGGTAGACCTCATGGTCTAGTGCATACAGATGTACTTGGGTGACTGTTCACACATATTGCTGGCTGGGTCCTATTTCCAAGGTCTGATTCAACTGGTGTGCTGTGGGGCCACAGAATTTGCAATTCTAGACAACTCCCAGATGACACTCACAGTGCTGGCCTCAGCTGACACTTCAGGAATCACACTTTGAGAACCACTGAGCAGGTTGCTTAATCTCATCAAGGACTGAGAGCTCGTGCTCAATTACATACCTGCCAGGACCAGTTAAAGTCCAAGTTCCAAGAGTCTGTTCCCTTCCTTCAACACAGTCATCCATTTACATGGGACTCTTAGTAGCTTGCACCTGTGCATGATGAAATGTGGCCCAATCATTTTTAATAAAAATTATAATTTTAAATAAATTTGCTCCCTGTGGCTGGAGATATGGCTCAGTATAGAGAGCACTTACCCAGCACGCATAAGCATGAACTTGATCCCAAGCACAGCAAAAACAATACCAAAACACACACAAGAAAACTTTCTCCATAAAAAGTATGAGGAAGATTTGTAACTAATCTAAAAAAAGAATACAGAATTAGAATGAAGAAGAAAGAACTCAAAGAGAAAAAAACCTGAATTGTCTTTTAGTTCCTTCACAAACTTCATTAGTATGTGTTTAAATTTCACTGTGGAAGGGAAACTGTTTAGATTTGATTCCAAGACCACGCAGTGTTGGCACATTTCTTAATGTAAAAACCAGAATGCTTCTCTACCTAAAATGCCCCGTCTGCTTCCTAAGCCTTGAGAGTAACGTTTAAATTATAGTCTCAGGTTTGGTTTTTAAACAAATTCCCTTTTTTATAGCTAACATTTACTTTGTGCCAGGTGCATGTTAAGCACTTTCCAAGCAGCATTTCATTAAATTCTCACTCTCAGGTAATAATTTATCACCATTTTAAAGAAGAGAAAACCAGGTTTAGGAGGTTAAAAGCCTTGGCCATTCACACTAAAAAAATAACTTCTAGGAAATTATATTCACTTTTGTACAACAAATTAAGATATAATGGTATTTGTCTTTTTTTCTTTATAGATGAAAGCCAGAAAACCAAAGCATGGTTTACAACTAGTAAGTGATAATTAAAATATATCCAAGACGAAGAGTGTAATTTAGCAATTGAATGTGTGTATAGCATGTCCAAGGTCTTCAGCTCAATCCCTGGCATAAAAATAATTAAAATGTAACTATCATGATTCATACTTTATTATCCTCAAGTAGATAATCTGCAATTATTGTAGCATCTACCACAAACATGGAAGTAAATTCTAAGCCACTCGACCAAGCCATGGCAGTTCTCACACAATTAAGACACACTTGGCCAGAGGCTGAGGAGGCTGAGCAGGAGGATCAAAAGTTCAAAACCAGCCTCAGCAATTTTAGCAAGACCCTGTCTCAAAATAAAATAAAAAAAGGGCTGGAGATGTGGCTCAAAGGTTAAGTGTCCCTGGGTTCAATCCCCAGTCCAAAAAAAAAAAAAAAAAGGATGCACTTTCATGTGCCACATGATGACCCAGCAATTCCAACTTTTGGGACTTAACCAGGTGAAACAAATACCCTCACACAAAAGCCTTGTACATGGATGTTTACAGATACCACTCAGCAATAGCAAGGAATGAACTCAGGACACTCGCACATGCACTCCAAGGAAGCCAACATAAAAGGCTACCCAGATATGATTCTGCATGACACCCTGGAAAAGGCAGACTTACAGGGGTAGAAAACAGATGCATGGTGGCCAGAAGCTGGTGGTATGCACAATGACTGATCACTAAAGGACATGATAAAATTTTGGATGACAGTGGGACAGTCCCATACCTTCATTTTGGTGGTGGTTGTATGATTGTATGCATCTGTCAACACTCAGGAGTGTGCCATAAGGGTAATTTCACTGTTTGTGAATTCTCTCATAGTTTTTATTTATTTTATTTTTTTTTTTAAGGAATACAAGCAATTTATTCTTTTAAAAAGCAAGAGGTTAGGAAACAGGTGTTTTGAATTCCACAGAGTGAATGCAAAGGTAACTGTGGGGCAGTACATCTATTGCCCTTCTCATCTTCACAAGTAGAGATGGTCATTATTCTTTTGTCTGTTTTCTGTGATTTAAAAAAACTTGACAAGTGCAAAAAAGTGAATTTAGTAGCTCCCCACACAAAGCCCAATTGTGAAGGTTGAAGTTGATAAAAGCACACTGAAAAGGTCCGTTTAAATATGTCAAGACGTTTTCTTAACAGTATTTGTTATAGATATCAGCCCTGGAAAATACTTGAAGTCCCTCCTAACCAACTCTCAGTTCTTCACAGAATACCTATGCTCTCAAGTCTTAGCAGGCTTTTGCCCTACCCTTTCATCTTTCCTCACTGCAGAGATGTTTATGTCTTTTTTTTTCTTTTTTTTTTTTACTTTTCTTTTTTTTAAGATGTTGATAGACCTTTATGTGGTGCTGAGAATCAAACCCAGTGCCTCACACATGCTAGGCAAGCACTCTACCACTGAGCCACAACCCCAGCCTGAAATGTTTATTTCTGTACAAATTCCACTGAACAAGGAAATTTTAAACTTCTGCCACATATTTACAAGATATTTCATAGTTATTTTTTCATTATGTTGAATTTAAATTTCCTTTTAGGGAAGACTGCCTATGTTATTTTAGTAGTTCGCCATTTATAATGGAAATGTTCTAAAAATCAAGAGTTTTGTGTGCAACCTGTACTTTCTGAATTAAAACCTATAAATCTAAAATATTTCCCCCTATGGAATGAATCTAGGAACATGTAACTGTTGAGCAACATCCCCAGCTCTTTTTATTTTCAGACAGGGTCTCACTAAGTTGTTTAGGGCCTCACTAAGTTACTAAGGCTGGCCTTGAACTTGTAATCCTCCTGCCTCAGCCTCCTGAGTTGCTGGGAGTACAGGTGTATACCCCATGCCTGACTTATAAACCTACAATTTATAAAACAGATGGATGACTACATGGTCTGCCTTAGCATATTTACTTAGAGCTAACTGGTACATCATCTGTCACATAATTGAAAACTTCCATCATTAAAATGGCAAATCTCGCTTTAATAAATTATTACTAACATACATATTGCAATAAAAGGAAAATTATACTATGCAGATGTTAGTATTTAATCTTGTTCAGATAGAACATAAAAGTAGGAAAAGTAGGAAGAAGGAAAAGATAATGGAAGACTCCTCATTTTCACTTTTCAACTAAGAAGTAAAATCCTTAGATTGGTTCTCCAATGTCATTTAACTGGGGGAAATTCCAATTTTCATAGACTGAATCTAATCTGAATCTTAACCACTTTGCATTTGTTAGTATACTAATAAAATCCAATAAAATCAAACAACAATTTAGTAGTAAAACAATTTTCTCATTGGTTTAAAATGACACATTTTTAAAAACCATAACCAACTGAGGCATAGTTTCCATATTGCAAGCCTGAGCCTTCCAAACGAAGGTTTGGAAATTCTTGAGTGTATGCCAGGTAAATCCTGTTGCTTGAGTATTCTGTACTAAACATTTTTAGTACAAAAATCTTCAGATCTTCAAAGCAAACTTATTATCCTGAGCTTCTTCTTTCATTAAAAAGTTACTAAAAATGTTTTCTATTGCCTCATTAGTTACATGTTCAGTTAAAACTGCAATCACACAGCTCTGTTGAAACAGTGCCCACCTCTTCCAGTCTTTCTGGATGGATGAGACCACAATCTGACACTGAATGCTTGTCCATTCTAAATCCATCCCATTATTCTTCTACTTTGAAGTCCTGACAAGGCTACACACATTTCTAATGGCATGTGAAGAGGGAGGTACAGTGTACTTAATCGTGAGACACATGACATTTTGGTCAATGACAATCTGCACATACAACAGTAGTCTCGTAAGATTATAATGGAGCTGAAAAATCCCTATCACCAGGTGACACTAGCGGTTCTAACACCGCAGCATGATGGTGGTGACGCTGGTATAAACACACCTTCACTGCCACTGTAAAAAGCTACAGCACATAGAATTACATATAGCACATCATACTCGATAATAGATCACCATGTAACTGGTTACGTGTTTCCTATACTATGTCATGATTTAGGAGTATACTCTTCCTTCCACTTATTAAAAAAGTTTACTATGAAAGCATATGCCAGGTCACACTAGCAGTAGCCTCATGCATTTACCACTTTCTCTATTGCATCTCAAGGCCATGGTGAAAGCCACATGTGGTGTACATGCCTGTAATCCCAGCTACATGGGAGGGTAAGGCAGGAGGACTTCAAGTTCAAAGCCAGACTGGGCAACTGAGCAAGACCTGTTCTCAAAATAAGAGGGCTGGAGGTGCAGCTCAGTGGTAGAGTAACCCTAGGCCCTGTCAAGGGGTTGAACTACACCATGTAGGTTTGTGTATGTTCTGTGGTGTTCATTTAATGAAACTGCCTAATGATGCATTTCTTAGAATATGTCCCTGTCATTAGTGATGCATGACCATATTTTAGAAAAACTGTTCAGAAGGAACCTTTTATCTGTAAAGCATCTCTTCCAATTAAAAAAAAAAAATACATGATAGTGAGGCCCTAAGCAACTTAGCAAGACCCTGTCTCAAAAAGTAAAAAGGATTGGAGGTATGGCTCAATGGTTAAGCAACCTTGGGTTCAATCCCCATTACAAAACAAAAAGACATGATCCTGCCAGGTATGCACACCAGTCCCAACTCCTTGGGAGACTAAGGCAAAGGATCGCATGAGCCCAGGCACTCGAGGCCAGCCTGGGCAACATCATGAAACTGCATCTCATTAGAGGAACAAATTTTCAAAAACATCTATATAGATGTAAAATCCCAGAGAATGAAACTGTGTCCTGGCCTAAATTAGGGAATTGATTTTCAAACTCCAATTTATAGTCTGTCCAATTTTATCTAGAAGCATTTCCTGCACCACATCACTCAATTCATATGATCACATACTTTTAGTTGGATGTCATTCCTCTTTTTCAGCATTTTCCCATTGTGGTCTACCCACCTTTGATATGTGTGCTGTCCCTGGCCAAGAGGCAGCAGGACTGCAATGGGGGCCCACAGCTCTGGCTCCCAGCTGCTAGTCAGAGCTCCATGAAATAACATTTCCCTGCAGCTGTTTAGTTCAGTTTGACACTAAATACTGCATAACGCTCCAAATCTTGACTATATCATCAGTTCATTTAAAGAAGCCAGCACATGTAATTTCTACTCTTTCATTTCTTAAGAAAGAGATCACTCTGGTAAATATTTCCCTATACTTTTACAAGTACTTCTGTGGTTAGATAACTAGAAGTAGACTTGATAGTTTACTGGTACCTAAATTTTACATTTTGATAACTTACTAAAAACTTTACCTCCCAGGGATGATACTAAATTCTTTCTTCCCTTCACTCCTTTGTTTTTTTTCATTTTTAAAATTTGTTCTAATTAGTTATACATGACAATAGAATGCATTTTGATATATCATACATAAATGGAGTATAACTTCTCATTCTTCTGGTTGTGCATGATGAAGACTCACACTTGTCATGTAATCATATATATATACATACGGTAATAATGTCCAATTCATTCTACTAGCCTTCCTACCTCCATACCTGCTTCCCTCCCTTCACTCCCCTCTGCCTAATCCAAAGTACCTCTATTTTTTCCAAGCCCTCCCCCTTATTGTGAAGTAGCATCCACATATCAGAGAAAATATTCAGCTTTTAGTTTTGGGGGATTGGCTTATTTCACATAGCACGATATTCTCCAGCTCTATTTACCTGCAAATGCCATAATTTCATTCTTCTTTAAGGCTGAGTAATATTCCAGTGTTTGTGTGTGTGTGTGTGTGTGTGTGTGTGTATACACACACATTTTCTTTATTCATTCACCTGTTGAAGGGCATCTAGTTTGGTTCCATAGTTTGACTATTGTGAATTGAGCTGCTATAAACATTGATGTGGCTGTGTCACTGTATTATGCTGATTTTAAGTCCTTTGGGTATAAACCGAGGAGTGGGACAGTTGGGTCAAATGGTGGTTCATTCCAAGTTTTCTGAGTAATCTCCATACTGCTTTCTGTGCTGGTTGTACCAATTCACAGTCCCACCAGCAATGTATGAGTGTACCTTTGTCCTCACATCTTCACAAACATTTACTGTTGCTTGTATTCTTCATAATTGCCATTCTGACTGGTGTGAGATGAAATCTTAGTTTTGATTTGCATTTCTCTAATTGCTAGAGATGTTGAACATTTTTTCATATAGTTGTTGGTTGACTATATTTCTTCTTCTGTGAAGTGTCTGCTCAGTTCCTTAGCCCATTTAT
Organism: Glaucomys volans; assembly: GCA_020662805.1. Taxonomy (NCBI): domain Eukaryota; kingdom Metazoa; phylum Chordata; class Mammalia; order Rodentia; family Sciuridae; genus Glaucomys; species Glaucomys volans. The sequence continues at coordinate 1,615,485 of JAJEJO010049872.1, forward strand.
TGATTGGGTTATTTGTTTTTATGGTGTTGAGCTTTTTAGTTCTTTATATCTCCTGGAGATTAACACTCTATCTGAGGTGCATGTGGTAAAGATTTTCTCCCAATCTGTAGGTTCTCTCTTCGTGTTGATTGTTTCCTTTGCTGAGAAACAGCTTTTTAGTTTGAATCCATCCCATTTATTGATCCATTGTTAAAAGTGTTTGCCAATTTAATATGTGAAAACAAAAAAATGAATAAATCCGTAGTGTATTTGTGTGATACAATACTGTGAGTGAAAATAAGTGAAGTACAGCTACACCTGGGCCAACTTACAATGTGGAACAAAGAGTCACAGAACAGAGTATGATTCTGGTTATATGAAGTTTAAAAGCATTCCAGGGCTGGGGATATAGCTCAGTTGGTAGCGTGCTTGCCTCACATGCACAGGCCCTGGGTTCAATCCCCAGCACTGGAAAAAAAAAAAAAAAAAAAAAAAAAAAAACCAAAAAAAAAAACCATATGATATATATGATATACAGGCTTTGGGAATTAGCTTAAAAAAAAAAAAAGTTTAAAAGCATTCCAAACAATGTTTTGTTTTTGGGTTTTTTTTTTTATGGATATGTATCCATATATAAAATCAAAGGGTCAAGGAAGGGTACAATAAACACAAAATTCAGGACAGCAGACACCTTTGGTGGGGACGTTTGGAGAACAGAAAAAAAGGTGCATAGAGGGACTTCAAATCCTCCTCTTTAAGCATGATGTTTTATTCTTCTTCTCTAAACAATTCTTAAAAACTTTGTTTACACACACACAAAAAAGTATATATATATATATATATATATACACACATAATTTAGTATTTTACATTTAAAAACAGTACCTTATTGTTTAGATTTGTATTTTCCTGACCAGTAAATTTGTTATGTTTATAAATGTTTATTGACCAATTTTTTTTTAACCTCTGTGAACTCTGCTCATACTTTTTTCCCACTGACTTCTTATTAAGTTGTAGGAGTCTTTGAAGGATTTCTACTGTACTACAGATATTTTCTCCAAGTCTGGCATATCTCTTATCAAATTTTGCTTTTATATGAATCCTAGGGTGTTTATGTTATCTTAATTCTGAGCAGAAAAAAAATGTCTGATAAATAATGGTATTTCTTTAATTATGACCATTAATATTTTTACACAAAACTTTCTTTGGATTCCACTTGATCCAAACTGGAAAAGTCACCTGGTTTCTGGATGTAAATCACATTCACTTCCCTGGTCTGCTCCACCTCTTCCTATCAGTTCCTCTGCTTCACCCACCTGCCCACAGACTAACCCTCTGCAAGTGCTTCTACTGCAGCTTAGAGTCCTAGACCCCCATCTTTTTCATCCATACATGTTGCTAGACTTAAAAAAAAACAACAACAAACAACCAACAAGCTATCTATTTAATGAATACAGAGTTTCAGCTGGGGAAGCTGAAAAAGTTCTGGAGATAAGATGATGGTGACGGTTTTACAACACTATAAATGTACTTAATGCTATGGAATTCCATCTACAAATGTTAAAAAGTAAACTTTTGTTCTATGTATTTCATCACAATACAAAATATTGTAACTAGAACATTTCCCATCATCTATTTATGCTTCCCAATCTCAGCCAGCCTCTCCTAACCTGCTTGTTTGTGCTTAGTCAACTCCTGATCATAGACCTTCCACAGCCCGCACTATTCCTTTGCATTCTTTCCTCACAATCCCTGAACGACTGACCCATGTGGGGCTGTAGCTAACTCCACTATGCAGAAAACTCCAAGATGTCCATTTCCAATTACAACCTCCCTTTCTGGGTTCATTTCAATCCTGATGTCTGGACAAATACCTCCACAGAGGAAGGGAGGGTTGAGGTTTATCTTGAAGGATAAATGGAATTTTGTTTAGCAATGAATGAAGGGAAAGAATATTATTTTAGGCTTTGTAGTGAGGTGACCAGTGGCAGGGTTGCAAACTTCATTGCAGCTTCCAGAGGTGTCCCTGAGTCCGCCGTTGACAACCTCAGCGGCTGCTTTACTGTGCTTAAAATGAAATAAAACTCCATGCGGGGCCTGGGGCTCAGCCCTGCTCACCTATCCACTCTCATCTTTTGCCACTTTGCTTTGCAAATATGTTCCCAAGCCATTTTCCCTCTATCAGTCAGCTGAGGTTTCAAGAAAGAAGAAAAATGTTTTCTTTTCATAAATTTCCACAGGAACCTAGCTATTATTTTTTCCAACTTTGAAATAACCATGCAGCTTCCAGAAAAGGCTCCTCTGAGGCTTTAAGAAAATAAAATGTAAGCTCTGTCCTTGGCAGGTCAGACAAAGGATAAAGTACAGCCAGTTACTTGCTACTAACTTAGGACATAAAAGAGGGAGTTTTCATTTCTCTATTTTTTGATCAGCTGCCTGATCCTAATTTATTTTAATTATTGTCTCCCTTTTCCCAAGAGACTAGTGGAGTTTTCTGGGGTAACAGACCTCTGTATTGGCCCCAATATTCTCAAAGGCTAAAATGAAATGTGGAAAAGACACCTGAAATATAATCAACACTTTCCTTATTTTCTTATCCCCCCGCAACAGATGATGCTTTTCAATGTGCAACTTCCTTGCTTTGATGTAATTTCAGAGGTACATTAAATAATGAAGACAGGGCTGGGGTTGTAGCTCAGAGGTGGAGCACTTGCCTAGCATGTGTGAGGCACTGGGCTTGATCCTCAGCACCACGTGTAAAAAAATTAAATAAAATAAAGGTCCACCTACAACTAAAAAAATTTTTTGAAAAATGAAGATAATTCCAAAGAAAGAATATTAGTAGATCCAGACTTCAGTAACCTTTTAGATAACATTTCCCAAGTTACTATCTTTGTGGTGGGAAATAATGTTAAGGTTAAAAAGGAAACCAATTCAGAGAGGGTGGGGCACAACTTATATCATCCAGGCCTTAACTGATAAATGGGTATTAAAATAAAATATGTATTTCCTTGCCTGAAAATTTTCTCATTATTATAGTGACAACCTACATATTTGTCAACTTTAGCAATAATGCTAAAACTGAAACAGGTTTTCAGTACTAGGCGAAGGATTAAAAAATATTCATAGAGCCCTTAAGACATGACACTTAGGTTTGCACATTAATCACTAGTGGAACTTGAGATAAATAATCTCGTAATTAGTAAGCAGTCATGGCTCATGGAGTTTGACTTATCTTCATCATCTACATGAGACAGCAAGGACAAGTGCATTCACCATCTGGACAAATGAAAAAACAGAGGAGACTCAGGTTTAAAAGTAGGAATTAGAGTCGCCATGAATGGGCAAACTGGAAAATGATTTTTTTAAAATGTTAAAACAAAAAAATTTGAAATTCCTTCTAAAATGGTTGTATCAACTCATTTACATGGAACTCAGTATATGTGACACATCACTTGGCATTTGGGAATCTGTCATAAAGTTCTGCTCATTATTTTCCTCAATTCCTATTTCCTTCAGCCACACTATATCCTCCTCAATTCCTAGGGCTTTAAGGTCTTTACGTATGAATAGGTTTCACCACTCCCTGTGGGTTTCCTTTGAACATTTATTTAAAATTGTAATAATCTTACAATGTCCTTTATTAGCATTTGTTTTCCCCACTATACCCAAAGCTTCTGGAGAGTATGAACTGTGCCTGCCCTTTTCATTCAAGGTCCTGTGCGCATTGTGTCAAACACTATATACAGTCTCATCAAATGGTCCCTTCTCCCAGGAGCCAAATGGGGAGCAGGCAAGTAAAATGGGGGTTGACAAGCTTGGCTGGGGCCTTGTCACTACTGTTGATGCACAGAAGGGAGTCAGGAAGGATTTCTAGGACAAAGTTCTCCAAACTTTTTGAAGGCACATACCTTTAAAAATAAAATCTGAGTACTCCTAGCAATTGTGTTCCACATGTGAGTGTATGCATGAGTTAAACACAAGTATTATGTACTCATATGCATGGTATAGAACAAAAATATATAAAACTTAAAGTCAGATGATGTAAAGGCAAAATACAACTTTTTTGGGAACACACGATTAAATTTGCTTCTTTTTAAATTTTTGTTTGACTATTTCTCTTTTTAAATTTTTATGATTATTTTTATTTTTACAGACTTCATTTTGACTCATTGTACACATATGGGGTACAAATTTTCATTTCTATGGTTGTGCATGATGTACGTTCATATCATTATTGTTAATCATACATGTACATAGGGTAATGATGTCTGTCTCATTCCAACATTTTTCATACTTTAAATATTTCATAATATAACAGTGTGAAATATTGGGTCTAGTCAGTTTACTTCCATAGTTGATGTCAATGAGGCTCTAACTGAGAAAGATTAACTGCTCTAATGGAAGAAGTACATCATTGGCTGTGCTTAGTGAATCACAACATACATTTTACTAGCCCATCTAACCAATTATACAAAGGGTTTCTTTGAAATTCTTCCAACAAATTTTCATTTGCCCTGATATCTTGGAAAGTGGTTCTTGTTTTGTTTTGTTTTTTAAGGTAACTTGGAAAGTGATTCTTGTTTGTTTGTTTTTTAAGGTTGGTTTAAAAAACCTGCTAAAACTATTTCAAAGATTTCTAAACAATGTTTAAAAAATTATTGAGTGTATGTGCAGAAATTAAAAAACAGAGATATGCTTAACTCACTGTTAGTGATAAGATTACACAATAATGGAATCATTTCCAAAGAATCATTTACAAAACATTTTATCTGTAGTGCACTTTTCCACGGCTCGAGATTGCAGGTACTTTCTCATTTAAATTTCACCTTTACCCAAAAAGGATAAACTGTGTTCATTTTTTTCAAACATATCCACTAGGTAAGAATCTACCTAAATAACTATGGACATATATTTACCTTCACATGAAAGGTTAACAAATGAAGAACATCTGTCTTTCTCAAAAGAAAAAGATGCAGTATCTTTAGTCTGACACTCGTTTAAGTACCATGCCATCATGGAACCTATGATGTTTATGGTCACCTGTTACCAAGAACTGCCCAAATCCCTCCATCTAAGGTAATGTTATCTCTGTCTACCTAACCAGCCTTGCTTAAAATGCCACAGACAGAAGGGTCCTATGAGAGACTGCACTGCCCACAAAAAACCAGAAGTCCTCATTAGTACCAGAAATACTGGATGCATCTGACAAATGGACAGGATGCAGATGCTAAAATATGGCCATAAATATTAGGAATGCTAAGGTTTTCTGGGTTTGGTTTTATTTTTACCTCTTTGGGCAAAACATTAAGTAAACTTTACTAAGCATCTATGAACTTTTTGGGTACTCTCTAAAAACATATCAGATATGAATTTGTCCAACCAACTGAAATAATTATCATCTCCAAATCTACTACAGTATTATGCAACAATATTTCCAGTATTATGTCACTGATATGTAAGCATTAGACAAAATCAGCATTTTAAATCAAAGCACTAAGTTTCCTACTCCTTTCCTCATTTGAGTAATGAATTATACTTTTGGCACTTTCATAGGTCAGAAGCATTTTACTAGAAAACAATTTTTGCTTTTGTCATTTACATATAAACCACCTAATAGGTACCCTGGGGTTTGAAATAAAGCTTTTATTCTAGCAAACCTTATTCTACTTCATATATAAAAGTTTGTGCTAAAAGACCACTTTTTAATTTGCACTCTTCGCAGTTCATCATATGCATCAATGTAAGCATGTATTTTCAGAACTGATAACCTGTGTCCATTTCATCATTATTTCTATTAACCAAGATGGTGTTTAAAGTATCACAGTACTCGCTGCAAAGAGGAAATGCTGATCATATAAATGACAAGCTTGAAAGTGGAAAATTAGTTCCTTTGCTGTATAATTCCACCCTATAACTTTTCAAGGGGCTTATAATTTTTTATTGCTTGCTATTGTTTTTTTTTTTTTTTCTACTGGTTTCTGAGAGTACTTTAAGTTCTGCTTTTGGCAATTTTAGTTATTACCTCATGCACTAATTTGGGATGAACAGTCAGTTATTTACTAAAATCAAGTTACTGGGCTGGGGATGCAGCTCAGTGGTAGAGTGCTTGCCTATTATGAGGTCATTGGTTTAACTCCCAGTACTGCAAATAAATAAATAAAATAAAAACAATAAAATTAAGTTACTGGTTGAAGAGTGGCCTAAGCCATTTCTTCAATATGATTATCTCATATATTAAGAGTTCATTCATCTGCTTTTTAAAGGGGGCATTTCGTTCAAAACCAGTTTTCAATTCATTTGAACTTCCTCTATGGGATTTTGGCCCTTAGCCATCCCTGATCATTTTTATATTTAAAAGACACAAGTATTCATTCACATTTATCTTAAAAATTCCGTTTCTGTCTTTCTCTGTCTCTTCTACCCCCTGTTAAAAGAAGGCAAGAAGTCAATCATTACTTAATTCAGGAGAGAAGGAAATGAAGTTATCTGAAGTGCACCACACTGGAATGCTGAACATCAGTACACAGTCTCAAAAGAACGGTAGGGACAGGTAGAAAAAACAAACAAATATGTATTCAAAAAGACTTAGTTTCATTCCAAAAGAACTTGCTGCTAACTCCCCGGGCCTACTGTCAATGATATTTTCCAAATTCTAAGTAATTCTCAAACACTTTGAAGAAGTCTGGGAAAGACGTGTTTTTCTCATTTCTTCCATTTGGTGCTTTATCTAGCAACTTTCAGTTGCTGGACTTTGTGCAAAAACCTGGGAGCACAAATATCAAGAAAAAAACCATGACCTCCCATAGTACCCAAACCAAACAGAGAGAGCAGGGTGAGAAGAGACAAGACCATGCCATGCATGGTGGATCACAAGTTCAAGGCCAGCCTCTGCAACTTAGTGAGACCCTGTCTCAAAAAATAAAAAGGGGTGGGATGTCAGTGGATAAGTGCCCTGGGTTCAATCCCCAGTTTAAAAAAACAAAAACAAAAACAATAACAACAACAAAAAACAGCCAAGACCTTCAGGGATTTGCAGAACTGTGTTGGCAGAGGGTCCTTCCTAAAGCAGAGACACTAGGCCAGCATGTAATCACTGTTCAAGTCCCACGTGTGGGACCTCTCCTATCCCCAGTTACTAAAATGGTAACAAATAGCTATCACTGGCAGTTTGAATCAGCTCTTTTACCCTATGTTTTTTTCTTCAGCCTTAGTTCAATTCAATAATCTAAGTATGGTTAATATGGATTCCATGCCAATCCAAAAGCTGAGACATTACAGGATATAAGTAAGACAGTTCCTTGCCTCAGGAATTCAATCTAGCTAGGGAGAGAGACAAGGCAATAGCCAATTTCGAATGCAGTTGACCCTTGAATGAAGCTGCCCATGCAGTGGAAAATCCACATGTAACTTCTGGTCCACCAGAACTTAACTACTAATAGCCTACTGCTGACCAGTAACCTTACCAATAAGCAGTTGACTAATACATTTTGAATATGTGCTACATATGGTGGAAAATACATAAGAACCGCGAGCAATCACTTCTTGTTACAATATGCAATTTACTGGAGAGACAAACTGCTCACGTGGAGATGATTAGTGTCACTTGAGTTTCAAGCGGATACTTGGCAACACTTGAACTAACTGCAAAAACAACAGGAGGTGGCTATGAAATTATTACAATAATACAGTGTGTACCACAGTTAATTTTATGCAGCTATGATTTAATACTGCATCTTTTCATTTGTTTATATTTCTCTTGACAACCAATGGTGCCCAGTGTGGCTTGTGTTTGGGTGAACAAGTTATCCTAGATTCTAACTTTTTAGAATAGACTTGTGTATACTTTATGGTAGTAAATGATAAAACAGACTGTTGCCTACATATATTTTATGCATTTGTGACATACCAAGTTTTTTCTTAATTCTTTCAACATCTCTAGGCTATGTGATTTGCCTACAAATTGTTTCCAAATGATGGCAGATCTCGAAAAAAAATCTGCATATAGGTGGACCTGCACAGTTCAAACCTGTGCTGTTCAAGAGTCACCAGTAAGTTGAAGACAGAAAATCCATCAGAGGTGCTTCAGGAGTCCAGAGAGGAGAAACTCAGCCGGGGAAAAGCAGCAGTCAAGGAGTGTCTTCAAGGAGCCTAACTAGTACTGCAATACTATCTCATTTCACTCAAAAAACCAAATATCTTACAGCTATTTCTGGCCTCAACATTCACGCTGCTTCAGTATCCTACAGCTAAAATACATACATGAAATATATAACATATATAACTTACTTGTTAACTCACCAGACAAGAGTTTAGACCTTTTTCCATGAAAAAAGTATGTATGTGTGTGCTTTTCCAAGTTATACTGTGAATTCTGATAAACCCTGTTTTATTTTCTGTTTTCACTTCACAGCAAAGGTTTAGCTACCTGTTGATA